>ONZH01028464.1:0-69965 GCA_900303285.1 Rhinella marina | reverse complement strand
CATACTCAACCACCTCCTCTTACACTGCCTCACTGTGCTCCAACAGCCTCCCTTGCTGGCAACTGTGTCTCATCATCGTCCCTAATCATTTTACACTTTAGTGCCCGTTCCACACCACCATCAGCTAGAGATGGAGCTTGCTCCAGTGTTTGGGCATCAGAACAAACAAATCCTCAGATAGCTCCTGCGATTCTTGCATGGGTGGGAACACTGGGCTGATAACATTGGGCAGGGTGGGAGGAAGGAGGGTCAGAGTGAGGTCCCTGCAGTTTCTGCAGGCTATCGACGAGACTGGACTTTGTGGACTTGACTGGGTGGTGGACAGATTTAAAAGGAGAATCTAGAAGGAGAAGGAGGGGTTTGCCGAGCTGTCTGTAAGGGTTGCGAAAATCCTGACAGAACCAAGGCCCAAAACCTGGGTGGGGGTAGCAGGTTTGCCCGTCCCCACCTCCACAACATTCACCCAGTGTGCTGTCAGGGAGATGTAGCATCCCCGGCCTCAAACCAAAGTGTTGGTGGTCAAATGGCCTTTTGCAGTAACCGTGTTACTCGGGCGTGGATGATGTTTTGGGACATGTGCCTGGGCAAGGCAGGGATGGCACAGAGGGAAAAATAGTGATGGCTTGATTGCTTTCCCCCTTGCCTATGCCATCTGTGGTTGTCATAGGCAACGTGATTTTAAGGGGTGCAGAATTTTATCTTCTTTTTTGTCTAGTTTGGCTTGGGGTCCATGGCAATGTAGAGGAAAGAAGGTTTCCTTGTATGGTCTCACTTTACAGAGAGGTTATATTGTCTTTGGAGTGTATTGTTGAGAGGCTGTGATAGTGGCGTAATAGTGCGACTTGGGCGCGTTATATGCACCCAGACATGCTTCCCCTGCTGTCCCAGTTGCATTCCAGCAGTGTTGGCATCCTTTTCTGAGGTTTCAGGGTGGACTTGGTGACCTCCCAGTGGTCGAATTGAGATTTCCAAGTGGCAAGCATTTTTTTCCCATAGACTTTAATGGGATTCGATATTCGGTCGAATAGTCGAATATCGCGGTCTATTCGAATCGAATTTCGAACTTTCGAATATTTCACTACTCGCTCAACTCTAGTTATTACCACATAAAGTGACACATGTCAGATTTGCAAAAAATGGCCTGGGCATGAAGGTGAAAACAGGCCCGGGGCTGAAGGGGTTAAGCAGTATTTCAAAAGTGATCCATATTTTGTAAAAAGTGAGTAACAAATGTACACTGTAATTCACATACCAACAACAGACATTTTGATTTTTAAAAAATTGTAATAACTCCTTTTCAATTGATAGGATTGAAAGACTTTAGTGGTTAGTTTTAAGCCTCTGCTCAAGAAACATCAGACTGTTCTGTTACTTCCCTGAGGCTAGGAGAACATATCCTGGTCCCAATTATAGATATATATATATATATATATATGGCAGAAAGGACAGAAAAGAATATTCATTCCACATGTCTTTCCATACTGTTTAGGAAACAAGTTTTACTTCAGGGGATTTTAAACCTTTCTTATATTTAAAGCATTCCCGCCTCCAGACCATATAAAGTAAATCCTAGCAGAATGCATACAAACAAGATCTAAATAAAGGAAAACAATCCTTGAAGTCCAGACTAAAAACACTGGGATATTTTCCCATAGAATATTTATTCAATATCAATTGAATTAATAATTCCTTATGAATGTCTTAGAGCTAGAGATGAGCGAGCACTAAAATGCTCGGGTGCTCGTTATTTGAGTCAAATTTTTCCGGGTGCTCGTTTCGAATAACGAACCCCATTGAAAGTCTATGGGAGACTCAAGCATTTTTTGCAGGGGACCAAAGCTCTGCATAGGGAAGGTTGCGTGAAAACCTGGAAACCTCAGAAAATGATGGAAACACTACGGAAATGGACAGGAAACAGCAGGGGCAGCATACCATTACGCCAAATTCTAGGCAACAGCCTGGTGGTGACCCTCAAGACAATTGTGCTGACCCAGACCAAGATGGGCAAGGCACATGCCCATCACATGTTAGTAAAGCACCCAACTAGGTGCAAGGAAGGTCCATCGCCACCTGCGGGTGACACCACTGCCCATGCTGGCATTGCTGTCCTATCTCCCGCCCCAGGACACAGGCATAAGCCTGACACAGCATGGTGGTGACACCACCAAGTGACCAAGTTAGATGAGGTAGCAGGTGAGCCACCCAAACATGAAGCCTGACACAGCATGGCGGTGACACCAACAAGTGACCAAGTTAGATGAGGTAGCAAATGAGCCACCCAAACATTTAGCCTGACACAGCATGGCGGTGACACCACCAAGTGACCAAGTTAGATGAGGTAGCAGGTGAGCCACCCAAACATGAAGCCTGACACAGCATGGCGGTGACACCACCAAGTGACCAAGTTAGATGATGTGACAGGTGAGCCACCCAAACATGTAGCCTGACACAGCATGGCGGTGACACCACCAAGTGACCAAGTTAGATGAGGTGGCAGGTGAGCCACCCAAAAATTTGGCCTGACACAGCATGGTGGTGACACCACCAAGTGACCAAGTTAGATGAGGTAGCAGGTCAGTCACCCAAACATGTAGCCTGACACAGCATGGCGGTGACACCACCAAGTGACCAAGTTAGATGAGGTGGCAGGTGAGCCACCCAAACATGTAGTCTGACACAGCATGGCGGTGACACCACCAAGTGACCAAGTTAGATGAGGTAGCAGGTGAGCCACCCAAACATGTAGCCTGACAAAGCATGGCGGTGACACCACCAAGTGACCAAGTTAGATGAGGTAGCAGGTGAGCCACCCAAGCATGTAGCCTGACACAGCATGGCGGTGACATCACCAAGTGACCAAGTTAGATGAGGTAGCAGGTGAGCCACCCAAACATGTAGCCTGACACAGCATGGTGGTGACACCACCAAGTGACCAAGTTAGATGAGGTGGCAGGTGAGCCACCCAAAAATTTAGCCTGACACAGCATGGTGGTGACACCACCAAGTGACCAAGTTAGATGAGGTAGCAGGTCAGCCACCCAAACATGTAGCCTGACACAGCATGGCGGTGACACCACCAAGTGACCAAGTTAGATGAGGTGGCAGGTGAGCCACCCAAAAATTTAGCCTGACACAGCATGGCGGTGAGACCACCAAATGACCAAGTTAGATGAGGTAGTAGGTGAGCCACCCAAACATGTAGCCTGACACAGCATGGCGGTGACACCACCAAGTGACCAAGTTAGATGAGTTAGCAGGTGAGCCACCAAACATATAGCCTGACACAGCATGGCGGTGACACCACCAAGTGACCAAGTTTGATGAGGTAGCAGGTCAGCCACCCAAAAATTTAGCCTGACACAGCATGGCGGTGACACCACCAAGTGACCAAGTTAGATGAGGTAGCAGGTGAGCCACCCAAAAATTTAGCCTGACACAGCATGGTGGTGACACCACCAAGTGACCAAGTTAGATGAAGTAGCAGGTGAGCCACCCAAACATGTAGCCTGACACAGCATGGCGGTGACACCACCAAGTGACCAAGTTAGAAGAGGTGGCAGGTGAGCCACCCAAAAATTTACCCTGACACAACATGGCGGTAACAACAGAGTGACCAAGTTAGACTGAGGTAGCAGGTGAAGCACATAAAATTTTACACTGACACAGCATGGTGGTGAAGCCAGAGTGACCAAGTGAGACTGAGATAGCAGGTGAACCACCCAAAAATTAACCCTGACACAGCATGGCGGTGAACCCAGAGTGACCAAGTGAGACTGAGGTAGCAGGTGAAACACATGAAATTTTACCTTGACACAGCATGGTGGTGAACCCAGAGTGACCAAGTTAGACTGAGGTAGCAGGTAAGGCACAAAAAATTTTACCCTGACACAGCATGGCGGTGACAACAGAGTGACCAAGTGAGACTGAGGTAGCAGGTAAAGCACATAAAATTTTACCCTGACACAGCATGGCAGTGAACCCAGAGTGACCAAGTTAGACTGAGGTATCAGGTAAGGCACATAAAATTTTACCCTGACACAGCATGGCGGTGAACCCAGAGTGACCAAGTTAGACTGACTTAGCAGGTAAGGCACATGAGAGGACTGAGAGGAAAAAGTAGTCTTTAGACGGCGCCTATTGCACCGCAAACCAGTCAATTTTTCACTACACTGTAGGATATATAACTGGGAGAAAAAACGTATATTTTCTACACTCCGGCTAGTGTGCAGCACACGACACAATTTTGCACTGCACTGTAGTATATATGACTGAGAGGAAAAATGTAGTCTTTAGACGGCGGCTATTGCACCGCAAACCACTCAATTTTTCACTGCACTGTAGGATATATAACTGAGAGAAAAAATGTATTCCCTAGACTGACGCTACTGTACAGCAGATGACATAATTGTTCACTGGACTGTAGTATATATAACTGAGAGAAAAAACGTATTCCCTAGACTGCACTACAGATCCCAGCAAGCCAAGGTACAGCAGCAGCACCAGCAGCAGCAAAAATGAGTTCTGAGAGGACTTTGGGCAATTTCTTTTGGGTCTGTGTGGACCTCGTGCTGTCCCTTCTGCCACCAGTCGCTGTGCACAGTGTGCAGCCAAGATGGCGGTAGCTGCACTACAAGTCCCAGCCAGCAGCCAGGAGGAGACCAAAAAAAAAAGGTGCTTGTAGCCCTTAGAAGGGCTGTTGGGTTCTTTGAGAATGATTCCTGCCTAACCAAAATCTAAATTGAGGCCATAACACTCTCCCTGACAGACAGCAGCTCTATCCCTAATCTCATGCAGACGGCGTCTGATGCGAGCAGCGCGGGACCAGATTCTTATATTGCCAGGTCATCTGATCTGGCCAGCCAATCCCTGCTATCGACTTGTAGGGGCCCCACGTGATGCTAGGAGGTACCAAAGACTCTCCTGCATGTTGATTGGCTGAGAAAAGGCGCCTAACATGCAGGAAGAGGAAGATGCCATTTCCTCGAGGATCGCGATATGCTCGTCCGAGTATTGAGCATATGCGAATACCCTAATGCTCGAACGAGCACCAAGCTCGGACGAGCATGTTCGCTCATCTCTAGCGAGAGCACATTTTGAATCTTCCTTCAGGAACATTATCCAAGTGTAGTTGAATATCTACAAGTAAACCAATCTTTCAAATATTACCATCTATGGGACTGCCAGAAAGTAGCTTTACTTGGTTGTTTATGGGAGTTCATAGCAAACACCTTATAATGTGTTTTAAAACCTTGTTTTTGCAATGTACATGCCCGAAACTGAGCAAATTGGTGTAGGAGTCCTGTTTAGGACCCATCTATTAAGGGTACTTTCACACTACAGTTATTGCTGGATCCGGCAGGGTTCAGCAATAACGCTTCCGTTACTGATAATACAGCCATCTGCATCCGTTATGAACGGATCTGGTTGTATTATCTTTAACATTTCTGGGACGGATCCGTCATTAACTCCATTGAAAGTCAATGGGGGACGGATCAGTTTTCTATTGTGGATCCGCAGGATGGAAACCAAAATACAACATGATGCGGTTTGCTCTCCGACCTGGGGACGCAACTAAACTGAACTGAATGCATTTTGGAGCATTCCGTTCTGTTCAGTTCAGTTTTGTCCCCATTGACAATGAATGGGGAGAAAACTGGAGCGTTTTTTTCCAGTATTGAACCCCTATGACGGAACTCAATACCGGAAAACAATAACGCTAGTGTGAAAGTACCCTAAGATGCCCATACATCTTCAATAGCTGTTGGCCAAATGCTATTTCTCGCATATAATGTTATCTCTCCTTACTCCCCAATATACATACATGGTCAGGTTGGGTGAGCGTGTATGCGCTTTCAATTAGAAGAGAGGAGAAAGCCAATGCCAGTGATTTCTGGCGCCTCTTATCACCTGGGAGAACAAAGGATCAGGTGTTGAAATTCAAGTGCTCACACATAATCCTTTTCTCCACCTAAATAATTTGTCAGGTGAGAGCCCTATACACCATAGACTGGTGGCTGGCCTCACTGGAAATTAGAAAACATACTAATCTGTAATAGGACCATTAGGCAGACCCAAGGCCAATGACAAGCAGTGCTGTAGGGAAAGTGAAAATCTAGACTGTGGTTCTCCTTTTAATGTGAGCTGGAAATTTATCTCTTGGAGACCCAACATTTCCCATTTTATAGTAACATGGTAACATAGTTTATAAGGCCGAAAACAGACATCTGTCCATCCAGTTCGGCCTGTTATCCTACAAGTTGATCCAGAAAAAGGCAAAAAAAAAACCTGTGAGGTAGAAACCAATTTTCCTCACTTTAGGGGAAAAATTTCCTTCCCGACTCCAATCAGGCAATCAGAATAACTCCTTGGATCAACGACCTCTCTCTAGTAACTATAACCTGTAATATTGCTACCCTCCAGAAATACATCCAGGCCCCTCTTGAACTCTTTTAGTGAACTTACCATCACCACCTCCTCAGGCAGAGAGTTCCATAGTCTTACTGCTCTTACAGTAAAGAATCCTTTTCTATGTTTGTGTACAAACCTTCTTTCCTCCAGATACAGAGGATGTCCCCTCGTCACAGTCACAGTCCTGGGGATAAATAGATGATGGGAGAGATCTCTGTACTGACCCCTGATATATTTATACATAGTTATTAGATCTCCCCTCAGTCATCTTTTTTCTAAAGTGAATAACCCTAATTTTGATAATCTTTC
Source organism: Rhinella marina (assembly GCA_900303285.1). Lineage (NCBI taxonomy): Eukaryota > Metazoa > Chordata > Amphibia > Anura > Bufonidae > Rhinella > Rhinella marina. The sequence continues at coordinate 63,248 of ONZH01028464.1, read as the reverse complement.
TGGGTACTGTAGTCCACCCATTCCAGTTATTACTTTAGTTGCCCTCCTCTGAACCCTCTCCAGCTCTGCTATGTCTGCCTTGTTCACAGGATCCCAGAACTGTACACAGTACTCCATGTGTGGTCTGACTAGTGATTTGTAAAGTGGCAGGACTATGTTCTCATCACGGGCATCTATGCCTCTTTTGATGCAACCCATTATCTTATTGGCCTTGGCAGCAGCTGTTTGACACTGGTTTCTACAGCTTAGTTTGAGGTTCTTTTCCATGTCAGTGTTACCCAGTGTTTTACCATTTAGTATGTACTGGTGACTTGCATAATTCCTTCCTATGTGCATAACCTTACATTTGTCAGTGTTAAACCTCATCTGCCACTTATTTGTCCAAGCCTCCAATCTATCCAGATCCCTCTGTAGCAGTGCACTGTTCTCTTCTGTGTTAATTACTTTACACAGTTTAGTGTCATCTGCAAAAAAATGATATTTTACTGTGCAAGCCTTCTACCAGATCATTAATAAATATATTGAAGAGAATAGGGCCCAATACTGACCCCTGTGGTACCCCACTAGTGACAGTGACCCAGTGTGTACCGTTAATAACCACCCAATGTTTTCTATCACTGAGCCACTTACCCACATACAAACATTTTCCCCCAGTTCAAGCATTCTCATTTTATATACTAACTTTTTATGAGGTATAGTGTCAAATGCTTTGGAGAAGTTCAGATATACAGCATCCATTGATTTGCCGCGGTCAAGTCTAGAACTTACTTCCTCATAGAAACTGATTAAATTAGTTTGACATGACCGATCCCTCATGAAGCCATACTGATATGGAGTTATTTGCTTATTTTTATTGAGGTACTCAAAGATAGCATCTCTTAGAAAACCTTCAAACAGTTTACCCACGACATATGTTAAACTTACCGGCCTATAGTTTCTGGGCTCTGTTTTTGGACCCTTTTTGAATACTGGATCCACATTTGCTATGTGCCAATCCTGTGGAACACTCCCTGTCAGAATAGAGTCCTTAAAAATCAGAAATGACGTTTTAAAAATATAGTTTAGCCTTCACATATATTCATGCAAGTATGGAGAATTATGCATGAAATCCTCAGCAGAACATTGTACTGGGTTACACACTGGTTTGGGGATTTGGTCATGTTGAGATTACTTAACAGTAATAAGACCTCTTCAACATCAAACAGTTAGAATACAACTAAAGGGGTTATCTCATGAAAATCAGACATCATATAAAAATGAAAATCAGACATCATACAGCACATTACAATCTCTTTCTAACAAAGCTAGAACCAGACCGTCCCCTCACATGGAACCAGAGATCTCCCCATTCATGGCTCTGCTAGATTTATATCAAGCTGACAGCTCAAGGGAAGTGTCTTTTCTGCTATAGCTCAGGAGGTGTGTTTTTTCTGCTGGAGCTCTCTTTGTATCACAGCTCAGGAGGCAGTTGAAGGATGAAACTGAGCATGTGCGGCCTTCTCAGTGAGCAGGAAAAAAAAATAAGGAAAAGAACAAAGAGGAGATGCCGTTATACAGATATACAGATTTTAATTACTGCAGTTAGAAAGGTATTCAGATCCAGGTGCTGGTTTGAAAACTGTAGAATGTTTTTCATGGGACAACCCCTTTAAAGATAATATTTTCTATATAGTGGTACCAAATTCCATATGTGTCAATTTACCCCTCTAAATGTGATGAATCCTAGGCATTTACAATGATTGATGTCTAGGGGGAAACCATTATAAAAGTATTTACATGAAAACAGATGACATTGTCTTGAACAGTTTATTAACTGACATTGATAGATTTGTGTTAAGAACGATTTCAGGAAGATTTATGAGGGTAGATATGAAATAGCACAGCAAAACTGGCACATACTGTATTTTGCACCAAGAGACCTAAAGCGTTTGTCTGGTTTTATGATATTGATGACTTATCATCAAGATAGATAAAAAGAATAAAGTTATCAGAGATAAACTTCACCACTGATCACTGGACTGGGAGGCTTGAAAATATATCCCAAGATTTCCACTATCAACATAATCAATCACCGGTCTCATTTGCTATGGGTAACACACTACACCCAAGACCTCTCCCAGCCTTTTCTCTCCAAGGAAGTACAGAAGGAAAATCCAGATGTGCTGTTTCACCAAAGTGCACAAACTGCTAGAATTATTGTACTTACAGGATAAAGTCACAAATTCGCATCACATAAAATCACTGCCAGGGTTTCATGTCTGCCTTATCAGGGGCATACATTTCTTGTCCGAGACCATTAATTTATAGCTACCTCTTTCTTTCTATTCTATGTATATACAGCAAATAATTAACTAAAATAAATCCTCACTTCGTATATACATCATATGTAAAACATATTACATTATGATCAATTCAAAATTTACCTTAAACCATCATGTACATATTAAACCTTTCACGACCGGGCTATTTTACATTTTTTAGTTTTTGTTTTTTACTCTCAGCCCTCCCAAAAAAACTTTTTTATTTTTCTTTTCACAGAGCTTGTTTTTTACAAGACAAGATGCCATTTCTAATGGCACTATTGGTTGCATACAATGTGGTGGGAAGTGGGAAAAAAATAATAAATGGGCTGAAATTGGAAAAAAACACAATTCCAGAACTGTTTTTTGGGGTTTTGTTTTTACGATGTCCCCAATATGATAATACTGACCAATTCCTTTCATTCTCCAGGTCAGTACAAATCTGCCAGTACCACATATGTATATTTTTTATAGCATTTTTATATTGCAAAAAAATACCTTGAAAAAAATACATTTTTTCTTTTAGTTTCCATATTCTGACCACAACTTTTTTGCATTTATGTATGTAGAGCTATGTGAAGACTCATTTCTTAAGGGGAGATCTGTACTTTTCAGTGATTTTGAATTTGACGACCTTTTTGATCACGTACGACCTTTTTGATCACGTACAACAAATCTGCCATTTTGACTTTTTTCCATTTTGCCGTTTTCTGTGTGGGAGTAATTTTTAAATATTTTAATAGTATGGCCATTTTTGCATGCGAGGATACCTATGATGTGTATATTTTATTTTTTTTTAATTCCTTATAACTTTTATTTTTTGAATTTTTTTATTTTATAAAAAACTGTTTTTTAAAACCCAGTTCATTTGAATAATATGTTTCACGTGAACATAGTGGGCACTATTTTGACTAATAAATGCAAAACTATAGCCACCTTTTTTTTGCTTTTTTTGTATCACCATTTCATTTTCCTGTATCCTTTATACAGTTGTCTAATTTTTTTGTAAAAACCTATCTCTCAACATTATACTCTGTTCTTGATAGCCCCTCTCATAGTGCAATTTTTAAATATTCTTTGGTATTGTCTTCTAGGTATATTGTGAATCCAGGGTGTAGAGTGACATCTCCTTGTTTCAATATATAAGTTATTATCTGTGGGTTTAAATGAGTTTTGGTTTTCATAACCCCCTCTTCCACAAAAATCTCCAGATTAACTGACCCCTGACTAATTGTTTCAGTGAATTAGAAGTTAAAATTATTATTATTAACGGAGCTCAGAAATTCACATAAATCATCTTTCAATTCCCTCCATATTAAAAAATATTCATCAGTATATCTTTTCCATAGTAATAGACCATTTCTTTCCTTCTTTTGTAGTATTAGATCAATAAGGAACATTTCCCAATTGGTCATATTGATCTAATACTACAAAAGAAGGAAATAATTGGTGTACTACTATGAAAAAGATCTATTAACGATTGTTTTCTAATATGGAAGGGCTTGAAAGAGGTGTTTTGGTTAGTGATTTCCTTCAGTGACTGTGAGCCAAAACCTGCTGCGGCTCTAAACACAGAGCAGGTGCATATCTTTCTGTTATATCTGATCTATGTGTAGGCTTCACACCTGGCTTTGGCTCACTGATGGAAATCATTGACCAAAACACTGACGTGTGAATAAGGCATTATGTAAATTTTTAGCTCCATTAATAACAATGACTTTAACCTCAAATTCACAGACACAATTATTTAGGGAACGGTTTATTTTATGGACCTAGAGATTTTTGTGGAAAAGAGTGTTATTAAAGCCAAAACAGGGATGTTACTGAGGTGGACAGAGAAACAAGGAGAAGAACAAATTTTATTAAATCACTTGTGACTATACAACATGTTTAATTAGATGCAAGTAGAGATGAGCAGATCATTTCATATGAATTGATTCGTTCATGGGTTCTTGAACAGTGAGGAGCGTCCCCATCGCTAAAGAGGTTCCCCCCTGCCCAGGGACAGACCTCACACCCGCACAGATTCTCCAAGTCGAGGTGCAAGCACAGAGACTCTATTGCATGCCCCACTACCTGCTGCAGGAGAAGGACCTCTATGATGTAAGGAGATACTTTCATGGTGATAACAAGAATTTCCCTTTTTATTTACATAATTGTATTTCATATTCTATGTAGGTATATGCGAGAGTCAAGAGAGTTAGCTGCCTGCTGACAGCAATTCTAGGTATATGGGCCCTTTTATTCTTGAGGACATAAGATACATGAAGACATTCAACCTGGGTCAAACTGGCCAACCAGAGGACCAGTGGATCATTCAGTGGCCAAAACTAACAAATAGATTACATTTTCTGTAGCACATAAATGATGTTTAGAGATGAAAAGTACTCATTTTAAGTGAATACCTACACCAGGGCTGGCCAACCTGCGGCTCTCCAGCTGTTGCAAAACTACAACTCCCAGCATGCCCAGTCTGCCTACAGCTATCATCCTACAGCAGGGCATGGTGGGAGTTGTAGTTTTACAACAGCTGGAGAGCCGCAGGTTGGCCAGCCCTGACCTACACATTAGCATTCAAATTATTTGTGCGTAGCATTAGCGTACAAATTATATTATGCGTATGTAGCGTTAGCGTACAAATATTTAAAAAGAATCTTCCGAAGCGAATCTGAAAAGATTCGGATTCGCTTTGGTGTAGAAAAAAAAACAAAGATTCATATCGAATCTACGAAGCGGCGAGTAGATTCGCTCATCTGTAATCAGGTTTAATGTTTCCAGATTTTAAGAATACATAGGTTCAAACAGGATGAAATGATTATATTATGTCATTTACTCTGGAGCTAAAAATTCCCACATATGTCATGTGCCTTTCACTATCACCTCGTACCAGTTGTGTAAGTGTGTTCAGACTATTAAACTAAAACACTAGTTTGACATAAGCTCTAAGAGTTTATTGCATGTACTAATGGCAAACAGGGCAGAAGAGAAATGGTTCTTATTCCAAATAATATAGCAAGCTTTATGTATATTCCGGGACGAGCCACTTCCTGGGCCTCTCACAGCTTGCTTTCAATAAAACACTTGGCAAGACAAGAAATGCAGACGTCTTGTGACATACTGAACATAAATGCTTGAAGAATTTTCCAAGGACTTTTAAACTGATAAAGACTAGCAGAAAATCATTATTTAGAGGAGCAGAAAACATTTTTGGCAAAAAGTTGATATAGTCCGTATGTTTATGAAAAAATTATAAGACCAATACTAAAATGCTGTCAAATCGGAAAAGTATGTTCTCCCACAGATGAACAGAGATGTGAAACATTGATATGGCAGAGATTTGCCTCAGTTATATATACTTGAGCCATTTTCTCTAAATTCAATTCTCATGCAATTTGGCTGAATAATCAATGTGATTCGATTTGGGTCCATTTGCTTGCTCTTTCTGTCTCTCTTTCTCACACCCACACACAAAATTTGAATGCGGGTTGAGTTTTTAAATTTTTAAAACAATTTAACACTGTATATGCACAACAATGCTTCATACTATATGACAACTATGTCACATATAAGAGCATACTTTTCAGGGGAATCCAGAAAATATTCTATGTACACGTCAAAAATACTTATCCACTATGTAGTACCAGAATATTTTGTTTTTTCCATTTTTATGTTGCTCGGTATTTATGAATTATGTGTCTCTACTTATTATATGCGCATATGCGTAGTAAATTGTGAATGAAAGGTAAAAGGAGTTTATATTGTTAAATGCACCCATGATTGAGAAGACCTATTTTTTTCCCCTGAAATACCATGTGCCACAGGATGTTTATTTATTACAAAATACACTACAGGACATTATACTAATAGATTTTTGGCCCTTTTTTAGACCAAACTGGTGCTGGTATAGTTATTGACCACAAGATGCACCAAAAACTATCTACTATCTAAGACTACAGCAAAAAAAAGGTACAAGATAGGAATAGACTGAAAATTGCCTGAAAAGTTGACTTTCAGACAGCATGTTGAAAATTCTGGCACATACAATTTTTGGTTTATACAATGTTTGGTTTATCGAGAATGCGTCACAAAGACTGGAGCAAATAACGTAGGTTTCTAGATTCAGATACATTAATTTACTCTATCTCTGCTGACTTGAGGCTGATAACTCTTAACTTCTTTGTTACCAGCGTATACGGCTCTGGAGCGATGGTCAAACATGGCGCCCACTCTTATATGCAGTGGGTGCCATGGCTGGCAGGTCTCTGCTGTTTCAAACAGCAGAGACCCGCGGCTAATGACTGTGACCTGTAATAATGCTGATAGCGGTCATTACAGCCTTTAGATGCACTTCCAGGCTTCTTACCGGCATCCTCTGTGACCAATGAGGATGCCGATAATTGATTTCAATACGATGGGTCTTTCTGAAGAGACCCAGGGTATTGAAGCTGCAATTCTTATTTTGGCCAGCAGGCCAACATGAGAAATGAACAATTCTGTACCAATATGGATATATAATAAACTAATTTTCCAACACGGCAAATGGCGCAATGAAAAAAGGGTCAAAATGGCTGATTTGCCATTTTTTCATCACTTCTCTTACCCAAAAAATGTAATCAAATGTGATAAAAAAGTCACACACACTCCAAAATGGTATTAATAAAGATCGTCCCACAAAAAAAAGAGCTCTCTAGGGACAAAACCCATAAAACAGTGGAGGAATTGCATTTTTTTCCAATTCCACCCCATGTGGAATTTTTTCCCACTTCCCATTACATTGTATGCCATATTAAATGGTGACATTAGAAAGTACAACTTGTCCCGCAAAAAATAAGCACTCGGCTTTGTAAATGGAAAAATGAATAATTTATGGCTCAAGGAATATAGGGAAGACAAATGAAAACGGAAAAACAAAACAAAACAAAAAAAAACGTTAAATACCCTGATATACTGTGAAAGCCTTAAACCCTGAGAGTCTTAGATCAGAAATGGTTTTCTGCATCTTATGGTATATAATAGAGTCCATTCAATGAACCCAAGGAAAAATGTTGAAAATGATTACAAAGATTACAAGTTCCTTAATATTTTCAAATATTTCATAGCAATTTTTTCCTTTATATCAGGGGTAGGGAACCTCCGGCTCTCCAGCTGTTGTGAAACTACAATTCCCAGCATGCTTCATTCATTTCTATGAGAGTTCTTAGAAGAGCAGAGCGAGTATGCTTGCTGGGAGTTGTAGTTTCACAACAGCTGGAGAGCCGGAGGTTCCCTACCCCTGCTTTATATCATACATAATTCAGTCCCCATGCAGCTGAATAAAGTTGATTTCTCAACATTACTATAGCTAAAGATTACTATTTCTTTTTGTAAGAATATGTACTCACAAAGGCTGGAGAATGTGCATAACAACAACCCATTTGGTAGCAAAGTAAGCCTTTCTATGCTTAGGTTTGTATTAGAGATGAATAAACCTATTGAGAGTTGGTTTGGTTCGCTGAATTTTAAAAAAAGTAAAGTTCTGACCCAAATCGATTAAGGCTGAACTGAATTGGCTGCAGTTGTCCTGGACCTTCTAGTCTCCTAGAACTTTTTTTAATTTTTGCTTTTTCTCTCCCCCTCCCCTCTCCCTAAGTTTTTGAATGCAATGACTGCAATAGTAAATCATGTCTAAAGGACAAAGACATACATAGCTATGGGTAAACGTATGTTTGATGGCATTAACGAACAAACAACATACTTAAAAATACATCACATGTGTTATGCTATTTGATATTTCAAAGCGTCCAAAAATTGTCCTTTATTGAGGCAGGTGATGTGTAAACACATAAGGTGTTATGGAAAAATAAAACGTGGATTCTTGAGGGACCAAGTTTCCAAAATGATGTTGTCAGAATAAGAGACCATTCACACGACCATGTGAACGGGGCCGCATCTATTCTGCAATTTTGCGCAATAGATGGGGCCCTGTTCACTTCAATGACCACATGGGATCTTGCAGAGCCACGCCTCCATGCCGCGACTCCACAAGAAAAAATAGAAGGTGTCCTATTCTTGTCCGCAATAGTGGACAAGAATAGGCATTTTGAACGGGGTGCCAGGGCGTGTGTTCTGCCAGGCAGCAACAGTGGCAACAGGGAGCACCATCATCTATTCATTAGCCCCAGCTGGAGGGGAATGAAAATCCTCCTGAATCCAGGCTTTTATATAATTCAATCCATTAATCCTTGATTGTGTAATTAGGGTGAAATTGCTGCCTGATGCTACAGAATCTGGGGTGTTCACTTTCTTTTTTTACATAAGTAAATCCGTTAATCCTTAATTGTGTAATTAGGATGAAATTGCAGCCTTATACTACAGATTTTTGAGGTGTTCATGATCTTTTATACATAAGTAAATCCATTAATCTTTTCTGGGGTGAAATTGTGACCTGACACTACTGCTATTTTACACTTACAGTTACTGTACTGTTACAGAACAGTATGTCTGACAAACAGGCGCCAGGGTCTTCTAATGGAATAGGCATTGGCAAAAATGTTTCAGTAGCTGGCGGAAGTAGCAGCAGAAGAAGGGGGGTGGTAGCAGCAGTCAAAGCAACAGGCCAGAGCTGCCACTGTCATCCAGGGGTTGTGTAGTGACCAGCAAACCAACTATCCTTGAATGGTTGACTCAGACACCCCCAGCCAGGAGTTGGTGGGTTCCTCTGACACCACGCTTAGTTGGCATGGCCCAGGAACAAGCTCTGTGCCCCCACTTGTCCTGAACCTCCCTCTTTCATTTTCTGTTCCTTTTGCTTGGGAAGTATTGTATGTCATTGGCTCTGCAGTGCTTTTTAGCGAGGGAAAGCTTATTGAGGACAGTCAACAGCTACTGCCCAGCCAAGAGGTGGAGGAGAGATCTGCTGTTATCTCCTTTAGGCAGGCAAGTAGCAACGATGAGAGTCGTGTGGGAGCAGGTGTTGTGAGCGTGAAGGCACCCGGCCCTGAGACCTGTGAGGGTGACATTAGTGATGTGCAGACAGTAGTGGACGATGATGTAGTCAATCGCACGTGGGAGCTGGGTGATAAGGGGGCATCATCATCAGGGGATGAGGGTGCCAACTTGCACGTGAGGCAGCGGCTGAGCCAGCAGGGTGGCAGTAGTGTGAGGTCTGGAGCCAAACATGCCCATGGTAGACCGCCTGCTACTCAGGAGCCTACCTGTCTGGAAACAACTAGCGGTGCACGGGTTCATAGAGGCAGCAGCAGAAGGCCATCAGCATGCAGTGGTGGGGGAAAAATACCATATTCTCTGGTGTGGTCATTTTTCAAGTTGCCGGTGCACGTCAGCATGGCCATTTGTAGAATCTGTGGGCAGAAGGTGAAGCATGGCCAGGGTGCCAGGCTCTCTGCAGATGGGAAATCGTTGATTTTAATATGCTTCATCACTAATAAATTAGAATCTAATCAAATTTTTGGGGAAAATTTGAAACATCCGAATCAAATTTTTGAAAACTTTGCTCATCTTTAGCATTAACCATAAAGTTTAGCTCGGTTGCATCTGTATGTCCTAGGGGACATAACACTGAGAGAAGAGGATTCATGTTTAAATTGCACACAGTGCTCAAGTGTCATTAGAGGACAACATTTTTCCCATCCACATACAGGACAACAATACCCGGTACAAGGGTACTTCACTTGTGACAGCACATACATCATCTACCTTCTAAAATGCCCATGTGGACTTCTCTACATAGGGGAAATCTCTATGCGCATGAAAGATCGATTCAGTAAACATAAATCGACAATACGTACAAAAAATCTACTTCTACCCATAACTTATCATTTTCACCAACAGAAACATAACATATTACAACTACGCTTTCAAATCATTGAGCAAGCACAACAGCCACGGAGGGGTGGCAACAGGAACCAATTGCTACTCAAAAGAGAGGCATATTGGATACATACACTGAGGACAATAGAACCTTGGGGTCTCAATAGAGAATATGAGATCAATAGTTTTTTGTGACAACTTGCTAGATTCATTATCTTATCATTATTTATTACTTCTTTTACAGAAATAAAAAGGAAGTTTCTATATAGCAATGGAGAATTCACCCCACTAACAGGGTGCACGCTGAGATGTACTAGTGAGTGTACTACTGTATACCTTGAGTAATATGATAAATTTATAGCCTTTTGTGTATTAGACTATATCTAATGACAGAAACAAACAATGCCTTGATTCTTCTACTTTGTTTATATGTTACCATAGTAATTGTGACGTCACGCCCACCTTGGCAGGCTATTTAAACCCAAAGACATGTGATATATATATATATATATATATATCTGAATAACACTAATATAGCCGAAACGCGTCACAAATACCTGCAAATGTGGCAATAAAAGCATAGAAAAATTACAGCGAAGTGCCGGTCTGACTTCATATAACACTGAGAGAGTTACTTGTAGAGAAAGATTTGGGTGTCCTTGTACATGATAGATTAAATAACAGTATGCAAAGTTAATCAGCTGCATCTAATGGTAGCAGGATATTGTCATGTATTAAATGAGGCATGGACTCGCAGGGCAGGGATGTAATATTTACCAGTTTAAAAGCTTTGGTATGGCCTCATCTGGAATATGCAATTCAGTTCTGGGCCCCAGTCCAGTCCATAGAAAGGATGCTCTGGAGCTGAAAAAAGTACAAAGAAGAGTAACTAAACAGATAAGGGGCACGGAGGGTCTATGAGTCTATTAATAGGAGTTATGAGGAGAAATTAAAAAGCATTACATTTATTTAGTCTTGAGAAGAGACATCAATGGGGGGGACATATTTATCATGCAAATATATAAAAGGGCCATACAAAAATATGGTGAAAAGCTGCCATGTAAAAAACAAGTGGGCAGTACCTCCATCTGGAGAAGAAAAAGTTCAGTCTCCAGAAGCATCAATGCTTTACTGTAAAAACTGTAAATCTGTGAAATAGTGTGCCCCAGAAAGTGGTCACAGTAGGAACAGTGGAAAGATTAAAAAAATGATTTAGATAAATTCTTAAAATTAAACATTAATAATTATGAAAATGGGAGGAAGTCTAGGTCTCACTCCCCTTTTCTAAAATGCACATCTCCACCCATCCCTTGGTGGAACTTGATGATCAATTCATTCCTTACCTTACTCATTAATTCACTCAAGTACACCCTTCTTAATAGTACTAATATATATATATATATATATATATATATATATATATATATATATATATATATATCACACCAGCACCTATAAAAAATTGGCTCAGGTATATACTGATTGGGGTGTGTGATAATCAACCAACACCAATAAACAAAAAACACTCCCCACACAACACTACATGTGTATAAAACAATATTCAGCTTTATTAAATATGCATTAAAAACACATAGTTACATAATACACATAAATAGTAAAAAATGGCAATTAGTTCCACATTCACAAGGAGGATGTGTGACAGAGGTAGTAATAGATAAAGCAGCAAACAGCAATTTGGGAATAACTGACAACAGCTACAAGACCAATGTAGACAAATGTAAACTTATATGACACAATGTCTCCACTGTTCAAGCTCATGGTCCCAGATAGAGCATTCAACAAGAAATGCTACCAAGTAATCACCCACAATGAACACAGGAGACACAGCAGCACACACAATACAGGTCCTAACCCAAAATCAATACATGGTAAATACCAACCTACACACACCTCACCCCAATGTACGTTTCGCCCAACGTGGCTTCCTCAAGGGGATATCATATATATATATCCACAGAAAGTGAGGCAGCACTCCAATGTCGGTGAATCAGTGAAGACCCTTTATTACCCTTGGCAAATCCTGTTTGCACCCATATCTCCTGCTCTAACTCTGCTGCTGCGATTTCTGTTGTATATGTGTGTATATATATATATATATATATATATATATATATATACTTCTCACAAAATTTAAGGATATCTGGTTTATGGGTAAGATTTCAGGATGAACCAATTATGCACTGTAATCTTTACAGGTGAACTTAATGTGAACTTCTCTAAACTTTTGAATGCACATATCCAACTGTTCAATGTTCCAGTACTTTTTGCACAACTTGCTGTTCTCTAACAAGGAGCTTAACGGCAAAATTCAAAACAGGTGTTTGTTCCATGAATCACCCAATATTTCCTGGCTCAATCAGAATTGGTATTTAAACAGTCCTCCTCATCATGCTGTTCACATTTTGACATCATGTGACCAAGACGACACCTAAAAATTGCTGAACAGTACCTCTCCATTGCGAGGTTTCAAGCAGGATGCTCTTAGACGGAAGTGAAAGATAATAAAAACAGGAAGAATAGAGCGCCACATGTGCGGTATCAGTAGTTTTGATGGTGGTAAAAAAGAAGCAGATTCGCTTACCAGATAAAGTTGTGACCAGTCACAATTACTTTGAAGAGCCTTACTGGTTATTAGGAGGCCAACCATTGTGCGGTATTTTCCCCCAGGCTGCAGCCGTGATCCTCTGTTTTTGCTAATGCAGCAAAATCCCAGATATTGTAGATAGCGGAAAAAAGTTCTGGTTCTGGATTGTCTTTAGGCGCTGCCGGGGTAAGAATCCAAACTTGGATATGATTGATAGAGTAGAATCCTTTATTCACAATAGTCTACACGTTTCAAGGGCTGAATTGCCCCCTTCGTCAGGACTGTATGACTACAGTCATTCCGCTCGTTATTCACACTGTGTGCATGCACCCTAAGGCTACCTACACACAATGTTAAGTGCAGTTTTCCCTCTTGGATTTTTGTGGGAAAAAAACTACAGTGTAGTGCAGTACCAGCAAAGGGAATGAGATTTCACAAACCTCATGTAAAGGGGAGTTCACATCACCATAATTTTTCTGTTCTTCTGATCCATCAGAAGAGCAGAAAAACAAAAAAACTAAACAAGAAACGGATCTTGTGCATCAGTAGTGCACATTTGACATCCGTTTGAGCCATTTCTGTCAGAGATCAATTTTTTTTAGAAAAAAGTCCTGCATGCAGTACTGATATACAGGATCAATTTTGTTTTTTCTGTTCTGATCAGAAGATCGGAAAAATAACAGTAATGCTAACTATCCCTAAGGGCTCATGCACACGACCATTGGGTGCTTTGTGGTCTGCAAAGTGCGGATCCGCAAAACACAGATGCCAGCCTTGTGCATTCCGCAGAATGGAAGGGCCAACTCCTAATAGAACAGTCATATCCTTGTTCGCAATACGGATAATAATAGGACATGTTCTATTCCTTTGTGTAACGTCCATGCGAACACAGAATACACGTGTTTCTGTTGTTTTTTTTTGCAGGCCCATTGAATTGAAATGGATCGAACATGGAAAAAAAACTGTTCTGGGCATAAGCTCTGTGATAAATAGAGGCCTCTTTCTGTATATATTGTGTGATTGCGTATACTATATTTCACTATTCTAAAACATTATTTCCACGTCGCCGTTCAGTCTGGGCCTGCATGTGGAACATGCATTCCCTTTGGAGGAAATCAGTTTATCACTTGAATGTTAAAAATAAACAGCCCTTTGCAAGTGGTAATGAAGATGTTTCCTGGAAATACATACACTCAGACAGAATGACACCTTCCACCACAGGGGTCCGGAAGCTTTTCAGATGGACTTCCAGAAGATAAAGAAAATACATCATAAGCTATAACTCATTTCTGGTACAACTCACCTACTAATCATTGTAATAATTGCGCTCTGTATATTGTGGGTATCGCAGGGAGTGCATCCTACCCCTGAGAGTCAGCATTCCCACCTAATGAGTATTTCACCTTCTGGGACCCCTACACCAGTCATATTTGGTATTAGAACGATCGGCGTGATGAAATATGCGTTATTAAAACATGTTGGGCCTCGAATATCCATAAGTGTGGACAGGAAGACATGTTTTATTGATATTTCGTGTTTGCCCGCTGAGTAAGAGAGGTGGACCATGTACAGGTAATGAAGGCCTTCCCAGAAGGCTAGGACGAGAATAGGAGGGAGAGTCCTCTCAGCTCCCCCCTCTGCCGAATGGGGATAAAAATTAACGATTGGGAACTTTCATTACACAATTTTGAGTTCCTCTTCATCTTTTCCCAGAACCAGAACGGACTCTGATCACACAATTCGTTGAGTAGTAAGAACCTTTCTGTTTTTATCCTTCCATTTTTATAACTGTTTTGTGCACGTTTTGTATGTCTCTAATTTCTTTTCAGTTTTGAAACTAAGTACTGTACCGTTTTAGTACATTAAAGCACATCTATAACAATTTAGCACTGAATGAGCACAGTAACCTCCATTTTTAAGTGTATGAGTGCAGTTTGCGTTACCGTGTATTTGCTATAAGTGTGGCCTGTGCTACAGTAAGCCCGCTTGCGAATGGGGCCCTAATTAATTGGTATATTAATTTAAATGTCATAGATGGTAGCAGTTTGTTGGGGTGCATGAAAGTCTGTGTCAGGGTGTGATCTAGGTTCAGTCTGAAGCCTGTGTGTAGGGGCGTGAGAGATTGAGTGCGTGAAATACCGTGTTTCCCCGAAAACAAGACAGGGTCTTATTTTTCTCTGAAAAATGGGTTAGGGCTTATTATCGGGGTAGGTCTTATTTTTGCCCCCACTGTATATATACCAGTATTTCTTTTTTGCCCCCCACTGAACATATATGTCATTTTTGGCCCCTCTGAATATATACCAGTATGTAATT
This sequence comes from Rhinella marina, assembly GCA_900303285.1. Taxonomy (NCBI): domain Eukaryota; kingdom Metazoa; phylum Chordata; class Amphibia; order Anura; family Bufonidae; genus Rhinella; species Rhinella marina. The sequence goes on along the minus strand of ONZH01028464.1, from coordinate 48,218 downwards.
TTTTTGCCCTCGGGCCCCTGTGCACACACAGACAAAAAATATACTTACCTCAACTCCGCTCCAGACTTCTTCTTCTCACCCAATCCTGTTATCCAGCATGCGCTGTGTCATCCCGTCAACCAGTGTGATCCCGGGAGACCTGGCATTGAAGTCACGTCTTGCGGGATCCTCACAGGGGAGACGTCTTGCAGCGCCGGAAAGGGTATGGGTATAGGGGTGTGTATAGGTAACTAACTTCGCAGCGCTGCATACTATAGTACGCAGCATTGCGCAGGTAGCGCCACCAGCAGAGGCCCTGACTGGCCATTAAAATCATTTGCGGGCTGCGCCCCCCGGGCCAGGACCGTAACCCTATTCTCAGTTTATCCACAATGTACCTAGGGCTTATTTTTGGAGTAGGGCTTATATTTTAAGCCTACTCCAAAAACAGGGCAAAATAGCACTAGGGCTTATTATCGGGGTAGGTCTTATTTTTGGGGAAACAGGGTAGATTGATCCATGACAGAGCAGTTCCTGTACATGACAAGCTCTATCTTTGCTTTTTTCTTAGTCATGGAAATTGACATTTTGTACGCATTTTACTCTTTGCAAAGCTTGGGTGGTAGTGGTGTGGCAGAAATGTTGAGAGCTGGCTCTTTGCAGGCATCTCCTATGGGAGAATTTTTCACTACATTGCTGACTGAGAAAAATCATCATAGTCTGCAAGCTCTGCAGGCAGAGAATAAGATCTGGCTGTACAGGCACAAATGTAGGAACTATGGGGGTCATATATCAAACTGGTGTAAAGTCCAACTGGCTTAGTTGCCCATAGCAACCAATCAGATTCCATCTTTCATTTTTGAAGCTCGTTTAGAAAATGAAATGTACTGTAAGACAGATTCCTAGCTGTCTCATATTTAGACCATTTTTAAAACAGGCGTAGACAATGATGAATGAGACAAGCCTCCCAGCCCATCCCCTTCCCCAGGACACCAACATTTTTAGACCTGGTGTGATCGGGTAAAATTCACAGGTTCCAGAGCAAATAACCTTTGTGCTGAAATCTGTGCAAGAAATATGCCAAATATAGGAGTATTTTTTGATAATAAATGACCCCCTATGATTTTTTTTTAGTGCAACTGAACTGGCCAGCAATCTGAGCAAGACTGTCTACTTTATTACTGTCATGATTCTAGTAGTGTGTCCAGATCTACAAGCTGCACAGTGTCATTGTCACCCTCATTATTAGCATCCTTAGCTGCTGCTTCTCATGCTCTGTTTATCTTCCTTGTTCATGGCTTCATAGTTAGTCATCCATGACAGAATGTGTGGCAGGAAATAACAATACAACCAGTAATCTGCTTGTGAGCCTACTGAACTCCTACCTGGTCAAGTTGCGGCTGTACTACTTAGTACAGTGATTTTCAAGCAGTGTGCCTCCAGCTGTTGCAAAACTACAACTCCCATCATGCACAGGCAGCCTACAGCTATCAGCCTACAGAAGGGCATGGTGGGAGTTGTAGTTTTGCAACAGCTGGAGGCACACTGGTTGAAAATCACTGACTTAGTAGATTCCACTGCCTTCAGGCAACTGCTTTCATGCCTCAGCCTCTATGGAGGATATCTTGCCACCATTATTTTTTTTTTTATACCAGTGCCGTCCAATCCTGCACTGGTCACATGACTGTGACATCATCGCAGGTCCTTTTCAACCCCTGTCTTCTAAACTGAAGAGGAGAATTGTGGGGAAGAAGCTGCAGTGAGCTCTGCTACATCAGAAGAGGTAAGTGAAGGGAGAAGCAGAGCGATTCTGGGAGCTGTGTTTATTTAACTGGGACTATATGTTAGGGCAGAAGGGAGGGATGTTGTCATGGGACTGTGTGTTGGAGGTGACTTGGGCAGGGTTCTGTTATTTACAAGGGACTGTGTCGTGGAGTGATGCTATTTACATGGGACAGCATGTTGGAGGTGGATGAGGGCAGGTTTATGTTATTTACATGGGAATGTTGGGTTGAGTGATGTTATTTACATGGGACTGCATGTTGGAGGGGCTGTAGGAAGGAAGTGATGTTATTTACATGGGACTGTATGTTGAAGGCGGCTGTCGGAGGGAGTGATATTTATACAAGACTGTATGCTGATGACGGCTATGGGTGGCGATGATGTTACCTACATGGGACTGTATTTGGAGGGGGCTGCAGATAGAGAGGGATGTTATTTACATGGAACTGTATATTGGAGGGGGCTGGAGAGATGGTGTGATGTTACTTACACAGGACTCTACTGGGAAATAGCTTTATTTAGCTTTATTTACATGGGACTGTATGGTGGAGGGGCTGAGGAATTATAATTTCTGAGGACACTAAAGGGAGGAATATAACTACAGCGAGCACTTCAGGGCTAGCATTATAACAGTAGGGGGAGCGATATAAATACTGGGGGCACTGTAGGGGTATTATAAATCCAGGGGACATTAGACATTCTTATTACTTCTGGGGGCTCTATAGGAGAGACTTATAGATCCGCCTTATTTCTACTAAGAGCACTATGGGGCGGGCGTTTTACTACTGAAGGGTCTGTAGAGAGCTGGATTACCACTGGGGGAACAATAGGGTGCCTTATTACTACTGTGGGCTCTGTGAGGGCATTATATTAATACTGGGGGACTCTTCTACTAATGGAGGCACTCTTGGGGAGCATTATCAGTGCTGGGGTTACTGTAGGGTGGAGTGTTATTAATGATTGAATTACTATTGGTAGGACTATTACTATGGAGGACACTATTATTTCTCCAGCGGGATAAGACTGTGGAGACTCCAGGTTTGGGGATGATTATAGAAATGTGAGGAAGATAAGATGTCTGTGTGTCACACTCTGCAGAGACAAGGCGGCTGAGAGAAGTTGTTCAGACCGAATGAAAAAGATTATGAGAGAGAAGATCTACATCAGAGGAGACATCACCTGGGAGGCCCTGGATGTGAGGTATGTTCTCCTGTATAGCAGAGGTGGGGCGAGGGTCGACATAGAGAATTGGGCCATATTAATTGGGGCTTGGGCCCCGGATCTTTTGAGACCCTAGCAACGCCCCTGGTGCTCTATCTAATTGACATACCCTGTCAGAAGAAGGTACTAATTATTGACATAGATGAGCACTCTCATTTGGATAATACATAGGACATCCCTTTTAAAAATAAAAATATTTTAAAAATCTTAAAAAGATTATATGGAGATATCAACCAGATGTGTGTCCCAGTATCAACCTAGTATATTCAAGGTCAGGAAATATTTAAAGTTTCTACATCTCTGTTATTGCTGAGAAAAATAGTACTATATTTGGAGATTGACGAGTAGATTTATATATATCCTCAATAGATCTCAATAAAGCAATGGAATTCACATATGTCCTTCATAAATCCCAAATCGACAGCAATATATGTCCATATTTATAACAAGGAGGCCACTTGTATATATTTCATATTGGAGATTCTCCTTAATATCATAAGTCCATCAAACACGCATGAGATACTCCAGACAATGCGTCCATTATACTAATGAGTGTTATGTCATATATATCTCGTTTATATATGATACTAGCTGAAGGACCCGGCTTCGCCCGGGTATATTTAATTTATTTCTTTTACTGTTTGTGTGTGTGTGTCGTTAAAAGATATCGAGAGTACCCTCTACAGTGCCTGCCCATTTAACAGCGACCTCTACAGTGGCCAGCCCCTTTAACAGTGACCTCTACAGCGACCCGCCCCTTTAACAGTGACCTCTACAGCGGCCCGCCCCTTTAACAGTGACCTCTACAGCGGCCCGCCCCTTTAACAGTGACCTCTACAGCAGCCTGCCCCTTCAACAGTGACCTCTACAGCAGCCTGCCCCTTTAACAGTGACCTCTACAGCTGCCCACCCCTTTAACAGTGACCTCTACAGAAGCCCACCCCTTTAACTGTGACCTCCACAGCAGCTGGAGTGGCCACTGTCTTCACCCCAGAAAGCCAGACCTCACCGACCATTCCCCCAAACGTGAAACAGCGCCCCCAGTTCCCTTGAAGACACATCACTAAACATGAGGCCACGCCCCCTGGCTCCGTGAAGACATGGAGGAGAAGCTGTCTGAGTGTGAGCTACTGAAAGGGTGGACATCCCTGTGTCTGTCCAGGCACTGCGTCGGACGGAGAACAGGAAGCCAGAAAACTGGACTGTCCAGCCTAAAGCCGGACGTCTGGCCACCCTAACATCAGCCTGCCCCTAGGGTGGCCAGAGGTCTTGTTTTAGGCTGGACAGTCTGGCTTTCAGACTCCCTGTCCTCTGTCATGCGCAGGGCCTGGATGGACACAGCAGCAGCACTCTCAGCAGCAGCACTGTGCAGTCTGAGCAATGAGCTGCATGGAGAAAGTCACCCTCCCCCCACCCCTGCAGCTGACAGAAGGTGATTTTTACCAATATTTTTAATCCCGGTCAAATGTAGCATGGAAGGGGCGTGGCCTGACTGATTCAGGGGCGTGACTTAGTGGGATCTGGGGGTGGTGCTTTTAAGTCCTTCTTTTGACGGTGGCCGGAATTACAGGTCGATGCCTGATTTAGGAGGAAGGTGGGTAGCAGTGGAAGAAAACATCTTTTATTACTACTGAACAGTAAATATGTAAAATTTACATTATATGAGGTAATGATTGATGATGAGTTAGTCTAAAACATAACATAGTAACATAGTTTATAAGGCCGAAAAAAAAAGACATCTGTCCATCCAGTTCGACCTGTTCCATAGTCTCACTGCTCTTACCGTAAAGAATCCTCTTCTATTTTTGTGAACAAACCTTCTTGCCTTCAGGCGCAGAGGATGTCCCCTCGTCATGGTCACTGTCCTTGGGATAAAGAGATCATGGGAGAGATCTCTGTACTGACCTCTGATATATTTATACATAGTTATTAGATCTCCCCTCAGTCGTTTTTTTTCTAAAGTGAATAACCCTAATTTTGATAATCTTTCTGGGTACTGTAGTCCACCCATTCCAGCTATGACTTTAGTTGCCCTCCTCTGAACCCTCTCCAGCTCTGCTATGTCTGCCTTGTTCACAGGAGCCCAGAACTGTACACAGTACTCCATGTGCGGTCTGACTAGTGATTTGTAAAGTGGCAGGACTATGTTCTCATCACGGGCATCTATGTCCCTTTTGATGCAACCCATTATCTTATTGGCCTTGGCAGCAGCTGTCTGACACTGGTTTCTGCAGCTTAAGGCCCTTTTACACGGGCCGATTCTTCTCCCTGCCCGAGCGCCGATCAGCGGTATCGGCGCTCGGGCAGGGAGCCTTTACACGGCCCGACAAATCGAGCGCCCGGCCGCACGAGTGATCGCTGTATCGCTCGTGCGGCCGGGAAGCTCCATACTGTCAGGCGCACATCGCCTGTTTACACAGGGCGATGTGCGCCCGACAGATTGGATCTTTTGGTTTCTACAAAAGATCCAATCAGCCGACGAACGAGCGTTTTGCTCGTTCGTCGGCTGATTAGGGCCACTTTTACACGGGCCGATTATCGGCACTAGCGTTCCTAGGAACGAATTTTCGGCCGATAATCGGCCCGTGTAAAAGGACCTTTAGTTTGCTGTTCACTAAAATTCCTAGGCCCTTTTCCATGTCAGAGTTACCCAATGTTTTACCATTTAGTATGTACTGGTGACTTGCATTATTCCTTCCCATATGCATAACCTTACATTTGTCAGTGTTAAACCTCATCTGCCACTTCTCTGCCCAAGCCTCCAGTCTATCCAGATCCATCTGTAGCAGTATACTGTCCTCTTCTGTGTTAATTACTTTACACAGTTTAGTGTTATCTGCAAAAATTGATATTTTACTGTGCAAGCCTTCTACAAGATCATTAATAAATATATTGAAGAGAATAGGGCCCAATACTGACCCCTGTGGTACCCCACTAGTTACAGTGACTCAATCTGAGTATGTACCATTAATAACCACCCTCTGTTTTCTATCACTGAGCCATTTACTTACCCACATACAGACATTTTCTTCAAGGCCAAGCATTCTCATTTTATATACTAACCTTTTATGTGGTACAGTGTCAAATGCTTTGGAGAAGTCCAGATATACGACATCCATTGATTCCCCGCGGTCAAGTCTAGAACTTACCTCCTCATAGAAACTGATTAAATTGGTTTGACATGACCGATCCCTCATGAGGCCATGCTGATATGGAGTTATTTGCTTATTTTTATTGAGGTACTCCAAGATAGCATCTCTTAGAAAACCCTCAAACAGTTTACCCACTACAGATGTTAAACTTACCGGCCTATAGTTCCCGGGCTCTGTTTTTGGACCCTTTTTGAATATTGGCACCACATTTGCTATGCGCCAATCCTGTGGAACACTCCCTGTCAGTATAGAGTCCTTAAATATTAAGTATAAGGGTCTGGCAATGACATTACTTAATTCTCTTAGGATACATGGGTGTATGCCATCCGGTCCTGGCGATTTGTCTATTTTAATCTTTTTAAGACGCCCCAGTACTTCTTCCTGGGTCAGACAGGACACTTTTAAAGGGGAATTCACTTTTATATTCTGCATTTCATCTGACAGTTTATTTTCCTCAGTGAATACAGTGGAGAAAAAAATATTTAAGAGTTTTGCTTTCTCCTCATCGCTCTCTGCTACTCCCCCCTCATTACTCTGTAAGGGGCCGACACATTCAGATTTATACTTTTTAGTATTTATATAATTGAAGAACATTTTAGGGTTAGTTTTACTCTCTTTAGCAATAAGTCTTTCAGTCTCTAGTTTAGCTGCTTTTATTTGTCTTTTACAAATTCTATTTTTTTCCTTATAGTTTTTCAATGCTTCCTCGCTCCCCTCCTGTTTTATTGATTTAAATGCTTTCTTTTTGTCATTTATTGCTTTTTTTACAGTTCTATTTAGCCACATTGGTTTTTTCTTGTTTCTCATCATTTTATTCCTATACGGTATGTATATATATATATTCCTGTACGGTATGTACTATAACTTACGATATTAAGTTATAGTTATGGTAACCGGGAATACCCATTTACCATTGTCATCCACATTGCTCTGCCTCTTTAATGCAGACCTAAAGCAGTGAACTGGCTAGGTTGTCATAGAAACCTGATGTGTGCCTGTGAGCTTCTATTGGCTGATAAGGGTCATGTGACCAGGCTACTATTGGCTAATGCATTTTTTGGGAATATCTCAGGAACGGTACATCCTGGAGAAGGTTCTAAAACCTTCCCGGACACCTGATGTACATGTGTGCCAAATTTTGTGATTGTAGCTGCAGCGGTGCGGATTCCTTTAGCGGACACACACACACACACACACACACACATACACTCAGCTTTATATATTAGATGATATATTGATAAAGAATGCCCCCACTATCTTTGTGCCCCATGTACCACACCATACCATCAATTTTTGTGTTCCAACAGTCTTGGAGGGATCTATCCAATGTGGGTTAGACTAATAGCGGTGGTTTTGTTTGTTAACTTCACCATATACGTTAAGGTGTGCGAACCTTTAGGATAAGCAGATAAATTAAAGATGAAATTACCGTCAGTTGTTTACAATCAATGGGATGATCCGGTGTAAGTGGGTGAATGGGGATCTATCAAAATCTGATCTTTACAAAACATTTGTAGAAATGTATCATGGCATGAACAAAGGAGATTTCTGAGGACCTCAGAAGAAGAGTTGTTGATGCTCATCATGCTGGAAAAAGTTATAAAACCATCTCTAAAGAGTTTGGATTCCACCAATCTACATTCAGGTTATGTACAAATGGAGAAAATTAAAAACCATTATTACCCTCCCTAAGAGTGGTCGACCAACAAAGACCATGCCAAGAGCAAAGAGTGCAACAGTCCGCAACGTCACAAAGAAATCCCAGATAACCTATAAGCAACTAAACAACAACAGTGTGCATGGCAGGATCGCAAGGAGAAAGCCCCTGCTCTCCAAAGACAACATTGCTGCGCGTCTGCAGTTTGTAAAGATCACCTGGACAAGGAAGAAGGCTATTGGAAGAATGTTTTGTGGACTGATGAGACCAAAATAGACATTTTTGGTTTAAATGTGAATTAATTTTCGGAGCATGGAAAACACTGCATTTCAGCATAAAAACCACGTCCCATGTGTAAGACACAGTGGAAGTAGTGTCAAGGTTTGGTCCACTTTTCCTGTATTTGAACCAGGATAACTTGCCATCACTGAGGGGACAATGAATTCTGAATTATACTAGCAAGTTCTAAAGCAAAATGTCTGGATGTCTGTCCACACGTTGAATCTCAAAAGAACATGTGTCATGCAGAAAGAACCTTAGAGAAAAGAACCCTAATTTCACAAGTTGTTCTACCAAAGTGTGGTTAAAGAAGAACAAAATTAAAGTTTTTGAATGAAAAAGTCAAAGTCCTGACCTTTAAGAGTCACTCCAGACAAAAATTAAGAACTCCCCTTTGGCCAAACTCATGGAACTGAATATGCTTCCAAAGTTTCATTTATCTGAATGGTGCCATTACAGAGATCTCCTCTTGTCCCATACTAGACTACAGCTGAAACCTGTCCTGCCATAACAACAAAGCAGCGCTGTCCTGAGTATTAGCCCAGCACTCCGTGCCTGCGCTGCTGGCCCTACATGTGGGCACAGGCAAAGGGCTCCCTCATTCCCTCCTGCTGCCGTGCGCCATGCTGACAAGCGAGGGCAATAGTTAGCTTAACTGTTGTATCTATGCTCCTTGCCAGAGGTTACTTCCTGCTTGTATCCTGTACTGTTGTTAGGGCATGCACAGGTGTGTCTCTCCTCCCTTGTGAGGCAGCACGTACACGCCCTCTATCTCCTCAGCCTATGGCTGGGTTGCAGGAAGTATTTAAAGGCGCATCCTGCCCCAGGAAGGCGCCTGAGCAATCTTGGTCACTAGCTTGTATAATTCCTTGTGTGAAGTTGTTTGGAAGTTTCTATTTTTCTGTGTACCAGAACCTGTTTCTCAATTTAACAGATTTTGCTTGTTTGTGCCTACATTCGACCTTGGACTTTGATTACGGACTTTGCTTGATAACTGCCTGCTCTGACTCCGGACTTCCTGACTGCATCTTTCCCCTCGGGGCTAATTTGTAATTAATTCATTAAAATCTCTGCTCTTTCTGAGCTCAGTAGCTACAGTTTGGAAGTTTTAGAAGTGTTTGGAAGTTTCTGCCTTTCTGTGTATCAGACCCTGCTTCTCGATTTTGCTTAATTGCCACCCGCCTCTGATCTTGGACCTCAATTACGGACTTTACTTGATCGCTGCCTGCCCTGACTTTGAACTTCCTGACTACAGTTCTACATCTTTCCCCTCGGTGCTTCCACCAGTATCTCTGACCCCGTGGTCAGCTGCCACTGACCCATGGACTGCTCTGGAGTGGCACCTGATAACTACCCTAAAAGCCCATGCCTATCCTCTCCATCACAGGCTCCAGTGAATACCAGATAGTTACTTAGTGACGCCCCTCCAGGGTATAGCCGGTCAGTGGGGCAGTGCATAACACTGAGGCTCTTTACAGTCAACATAAGAAATATACACAGTAAGCTAACAGGACAGTACTTATGGGGCTTGAATAAAGTAAAGATGCAAAATTACCTTAGGTTTATCTCTCTCAGCCGCCATGATGCATCAATTTCTAACTACTAGTTAACATTTTCACCTCCGTGGGAAGGGCTTATTTGTGTACACTGCCCTCTCATCTCTATGTACTGAGAAGTAGTTGCTATACAGTACAACTGACTCAGTTACTAGCCATGGTATCATGGAAATGTCAGCGATTTGACACTGCAAGGTGGAAAATACATAGCAACAGAAAGCCTAATCGATGTAAAGGTGGTGGACGCATATACATTTTTCATTTTTGACGGCAGTGGTCCTTTAATCCAATAGAAATGTTGTGGAAGGACCTGAAGCGAACAGTTCATGGGAGAAAGCTGTTTTTTTTTTAACAGAGGAATGGGTTAACTTACCAAAAATTACCAGGAATGTTTGCAGTTATTGTTGCAAAAGGGGTCACACCAGATAATGAAAGCAAAGGTTCACAATTTCCTTAATAAATAAGGAAGTCTAATATTTTTGACTCATTTGTCTGATTTGGTTATCTTTATCTGCTTCTAGGACCTGTATGAAAACCTGATGTGGTTTTATATCAAATTTATACATAAATATGGAAACTTCTGATGCAGTCACAAACATTCAAACACCACAGTAGAAACTTAGACACAAATACACATATATAGAAGCATATAAACATGCATATACAGGCAATGGGGCTCTCTAAAGTGCCTAGACTTCTTCACAACTGCAAGCATGGGACAGCTGGACAGCATCAATAGACGTCAGCAGGCACACATGTTCACATGTCTTTTGATGCTGCCCAGCTGTGCCAAGACTGCACTTGTGGAGTGTTTTGTATTGTCGGCATGGCGGGTTGCCATCACTAACTCATTAACTACTTCAAATTTGTTTCATTCCAGACCCATGTGGTTAGTTAAATTTGGTACGTGCTGCCGTTTACCTCCTTTCTAAGTAAGTCATAGGACACTATCTTAGTATGTAACAGGATTACTATACCCATGTTTTATACTCATCTGACCTGGGCTGGGGCATAACTATAGCCATAGGAGTCATAGCACTTGTCATGTGCCAGAGGTCGGGGGGCCTAATCAGATGCAAGAAAATTGTACTATTTTGTGGGGAATAACTATGTGGTGACTTTTTGATTTTTGATGCTATTACACTAGGCGGTGATGGCCCCATCACATTTTGGAATTATAGTTACACCCCTACACCTGGGTATGTAGCATCCATGGCTTCCTCCCTATATTATCTTATGTTAGTGCATACTAATGCATAATCAATTGGCTGCGTATAACATACAAAGGTTATTGTGCTGGTAAATAGACATTTCAACAAGATAAACTTCTATTTACAAGGCCTCGCATAGCTACATGTGAAAGTAGAAAACCTTTGTTTAAAGTTCTTCTGATTCTTTTAGGTCTAAAATTGGCTGTCGCCAACACTTCTGAAGAGACAGGAACTGCCTAATGCACATTTTTGAGATCTGCCATTGCAATATGTTAACTTTATTCATTATTACTCTATTCTTTGGTAGAACGACTTGTGTACTTACTTGTTGTGCTGGCCCATGTTCTCTTGAGATTCAGATGTCCTTGTATTTTCCGCTAAAATTTGCCAGCATAATTAAGAAGTAATTGTTCCATCAATCTTGGCAAGCCGCCCTAGCCCAGATGCAGTACAACAGGCCTGAACCGTGATGCTAGCACCACAGTGTTTCATAGATGGGATGAGGTTTTTATGCTGTGTTTTCCTTTCTCCAAACATTGGGGTGAATTTATCATGAGGGAAATTTTTTAAGTCATTTTTTTTTTTGAGTTTGTGTTGGAGTACTTTATGCAATATTTATCAAATGTCTCATGTTACTTGATAAATTTGTCTTATCCTTAGACCTAACATTTTTATCTAGAGAAACTACTCCAGTTGTCCTACTCCATCCTGCTCCTGGAGTGAGATTGTGAATTTTTTGCTAAAATGGAGTGAGAATGTGGCTTTTTTGATAAATCTGGAGTGAAACTCATTTGCATAGCTGGCCACACCCAACTTTTCACCCACATAATAAAACTGGAGTGAGTAGTGTATAAATGCAAAAAGACCTGCGTTATGCGTGATGCTGTGGGAGTGCGCAGTGACATCGCAGGTCCTTTGGCAGGTCCCGATCCGTGAAAATAGAAGCTACTGCAGTGCGGTCAAGTGAATGAGGTGAGTTTTTGTTTTTTTTTAACCCCTAAATGGCCATATTGTTTTGCATTCTGTGTTAAGAATGTTATTATTTTCCAATATAACCATGTTATAACGGAAAATAATAAAATCACCCGAACACCGAATCCAGGTACCCCAACTCTCAAAGTTCGGTAACTTTACTCATCCCTAATGGTAATATCACGTTAATTTGAGCTTTGAGCTGTTGATCTGCTACAAAGAGCAAAAATCCCTCCTAACATCTTTGTACCCAATCCAAGCTGCGCTAGGGTGAGAGGTAAGAATGTCCAGTTGACTTTGTCAAAGGTCTTCTGCATCTACAGAAATCAGACAGGATGACTGCTGTCTCATCTGAGCATGGTTAATGAGTAGTAATGTTTTGCTCGTACTATCCTTGGCCATAGGATTTTTGACAAAACCAACTTGATCATCGTCAATGCACAAGTAAAAATTGGACAATAGAAGTACAATATAATAAGACTGTTTAGGCTAACTTTAAAGAACGTAGTTAAAGGGGTTGTCCCACGAAAAATATTTTACGGTTTTCAAACCAGTACCTGACTCTGAATACTTTTGTAATTGCATGTAATTTAAAATTTAACATAGCTCCTAAGTTATTCAAAATAATGCATCTGCATAGTACCATCTGCTCTTTGCTCTTTTTGTTATTTCTTTGTCCGCCTCACTGAGAAGGCCGCACATGCTAAGTTTCATCTTTCAACTTCCTCCTGAGCTGTGATAGCTGCAGCAGAAAAGAAACTCCCCTTGAGCTTTCAATCTAGCAATGAATGGGGAGATCTCTAGATCCATGTGAGGTACAGGGCTGGTTTTAGCTTTGTTAGAACGAGATTGGCATGTACTATGTGAAGCATGATTTTCATTTCTTATATTAATCATGGGACAACCCCTTTAAGGTAGATGAAATGTTTTCACTATTAAGTGGAGGATAGGCAGCTATAAAAATAAAACTGAAACCTTAAAAACCAGTTAACACTTAGTTTTATGGCATTAGTTCTGGCTCATTTCCACCTTAAAATCAGCTCTAAAAAATTCAAAATAGCCTTCCATTAATTTCAATGAGAAGAACAACTTACCTTTTTTTCTACTTGGAAAAAAGAAACAGCAAACTCTATTTTGGGGCGTATCAAACATCATAGTTTGGAAGGCTGGAAAAAAAGCATATGTCCACCCAGTTCAGCCTATAATCCTTCAAAGTTAATTTAGAAGAGATAGAGGACAAATATCCTTATTTTAGGGGGAAAAATCCTTCCTACTCCAAATCTACCAATCAGAATAACTCCCCAGATCAATGATCATCTCCAGAAATCTAGGAGCTATAAATGGCATTATTATTACACTCCAGACATTTGTCCAGACCTCTCTTGAACTCTTTTAGTGAGTTCACTTTTACAATCTCCACTCGTATAGAGTTCCACATTTGCACTGCTCCTACTGTAAAGAATCCTTGTCTACGGTACAGTACGTTGGTGTACAAACCTTCTTTCCTCTAGATGTAGAAAATGTCTCCTTGTTACTATCACAATTGTGGATATATATATATTGTGGGATTTCGCTCTGGTGGACACTTGGTAGCTGTGCAGGAAGCAGGGACACAGACAGGTGACAGTCCAAATCAAGTGTTTTTATTTCACACTTTCTTAAATAAACACAAGCATAGCCTTAACACTTCGGCTTAAATAAACAAAACCCTGCTCGGCTGAGCCAATACATACTACAGAACACAATTCCCTAACTATACGTGGGACTGGTACCAGGCCCACGGGTACAAATCACAGGTATTGGGTGGCACATGCAATACCTTCAGACGTTCAGTAGGCAGCTTCTTCAGGTATGGCAACACTGTTCAGCTCTACACCGGGCTTTAAATTAGGCCCTAATGACCCATGTGATCATCAGCTGTGAGCTGTTGGAAGCCCAGCACCAGAGCCCTGGGTGGAGTGAGTGTCCCACTGCCAACCTCACTCACTCGAGTATAAGCAGGCCCAGTACTTATTTTACAAACCTGTCTATGTTAGCTATGGCTAACACAGACAACACAGGCTATCAATCCTGCTCATGCTGTGTCTGAGTTATATATATATATATATATAATGTGAACATTAACCTTTGATATATTTGTACAGTTATTAGATATCACTTCAGCTTTTTTTTCTTTTACACAACCCTCATTTAGATATTCATTTTGGGTACTGTAGTAATTCCATTCTTTTTATTACTTTAGTTGCCTGTATTTGAACATTCCAAGTTCTGTGATGTCTTTCCTATGCACTGATCCACAAAACTACAATACAATATTTCATCTTTACAAATGTAGTTATTTGGAAAGTGGCAGAACTATCTTCTTATCATGTGTATCTATGCCCATTTTTAAGCACCCCATTATTGTATTAGATTTGGATGTAGCTGTATAACATTGGTTAAGCTTATCATCAACTAAAATTCTTTGTCGGTTTTACAAAGGGGTTTTCTATTTAGTATGTGCTGGTAACATGTATGTATTTGCCTTTCTTATGTGCATAACCTTACATTCATCAGTTTTATTGGGAAACATATTAACAAGAAGAGAGCCCAATATTGAGCCTTGTGGTACCCCACTACAATCTGAGTGACCCAATCTGAGTATGTACAGTCAAAATAAATGGATGTCATCCAATGACACCACAGTCCATTCTAGAAATTACCTCCTCAAAGAAACAGATTAGATTAGTTTGATAAGACTGATCCTTCATAAACCTGTGCTGATAAGGCACTATACACATATTTTAAAACAATTCTCCAGGATGACATCTGTTAGAAAACTTTCAAACAGTTTTCCAACAATAGATGTCAAACTTACAGGGCTCTAGTTTCCCAGTTTATACCTGAGTAGTTGAAGCCCCCACGATTACTACTTCATTATAATTTGCATCCTAATCTATTTCCTATAGTATTGTTTTTTTTCCCTCCATGTATTTCTACCCACAGTGATTCCACATCTTCATTACCAGTCCACCACATATATTTTTTCCATAGTGTGGGCTTTAGACAGGACTTTACTTAAAGGCCCACCTACCACCTTTCTGATTTTTATACACCTTTCGAAACTCTAACCCTCCAAGTGAACAGTCCAGTCAGAGCGAATATTCCTAGCCATATCTCAGTTATTCCAACTGTTTTATTTTTCCTCATTATTATTCCAGTTTCATTGACCAGGATCATGGCATTTGTAATTTTATACATGCAAGTAAGTGCTTTTGGGTTATGTTTTCTTTTAGATTTATTCATATTAATTGTTCCCTTTCTTCTATTCCACCACAGTTCTATTTTTTAGTCCCAGCTCGAATTCTGTGCCATCTCCTCCTATAATGTAATTGCACCCCTTTTCTCCAGTCTCTAGAGTATACACTTCCCCAATTTTCTATCCATCTTCTCCCCCAATACAGCTGCACCTTCCCCACTGAAGTACAGCCCATCGCTACCATAGGGTCTGTGGCAGACAGAGAAGTTGGCCCAGTTCTGCAGAAACCCAAACCCTTTCTTCCAACACCAGTTCTTGAGCCACTTGTTTACCTCTCTAATCCGCACCATAACCACTTGGTCTTCAATAGCCCTTCCAAGTACCAGGAAGACAGCACACTGTTAAACAACATCTTTGTGACAGATTGCCTATCTTTATCTCTAGTAATTAAAACCCCACTACTAGAATCTTTCTGGCTTGCCTTGCACGCCTATGCCTCTCATTACTGGAGCAGACTGCTGCAAGCTGGCAAAGGAAGTGTCTTGTTGTAACAATGCTACCCCTGAACGGAGAAACCAGTTCTGACCTAGTAATGTTTTCAGAGCTGAAGGTATTCATAGTGTATTACTGTATTTAAGAGTTATATCAGCCTCATGTACAGAATGGGAGAGTTATTCTGCTTATGTGTTTAGCTCACATTGTCTGAACGGACACACTTTGACAAGCTTGTTGTTCTACATGTCAGTTACTGTAGGACACATCACTGTAGGATATGTAGTCTTTTGAAATATATTGTCTTGTCTGACGTATTGTGGTATACTGTGAGGCATTTTTGTTTATACATACTGTAGCTAGACTGAGGCAAATCTTTGGCATTTCCCAGTTGCATACTACTGTTCATCGGTGGGTGGACATCCCTTTGAACCAAAAAGCCATCTTTATTTTACCGCATATGGTTTTAGCATTGATCATATAATTTCTTCATAAACACATGGACTATATAATCGTATTGCCAAAAAAAACTTCTGCTAGTCTTTATCAGTTAACCATAACCTTTGAAAATATTGGACTGAGCACAGCAGTTACATTCAGTATGTCACAAGATGTCTGCATTTCTTGTCTTGCCAAGTCTTATTACTTAAAGCAAGCTGTGAGAGCCCGAAGAAGCGGTTTGCCACAAAATATTTGTGCAGCTTGTTGGAAAGTCATAATGTGACTGAGAATAACAGCTATTTCTCTTGTACCCTGTTTGCCTTTCCTACTTGCCTTTCCTACCTAACTGGTACAAAATGATAGTGAAAGACAAGCTCATTTAACCCTTTAGTGACCACCTATATGGGTTTCTACAGCAGTCATTAAGGGGCTTTGTTCCTAGAATGCAGGCTTTCTATCACTGCCAGGGTCACTGCTCATGTCCCTGTGCAGTGGAGAGTGTTGGCTTAGCTCTCATATGAGCAGAAGAGCCAATCTGAGATGTTTTACCCCTTAAATGGTGCAGTCAATAGCAACCTCAGCATCTAAGCGGTTACAGAGACAGTGGACTCCCTCTGTCTCCCATCGGCACCTCATAATTGAGATAACGTGTTGCAAATGTCTGTGCATGGCAGGCTGGGACCAAATGAAGGCCCTAGCCCTGCAGGGTATCCCAGCAGGCTGCACCAGTGGCGTACTAAGGTGGGGGCGGAGGGGTGGGGGCGTACCGCCCCGGGTGCCAACTCTCAGGGGGTGCCAGAAGCAATGAGCGCTTCCATCAATACTGATGGAAGCGCTCATTGCTGGAGCGCAGGGAGCTGGGTCCTGTCACTCACCTCCCCACGCTCCTCCTCTCCCTCAGGCCTGCAGCACTTTGAATGGTGAAGCAGAGAGACTTCTCCCTGCTCCACCATTCAGACTGCAGGCATGGATCGCGCTGCTGGAATGTGTAGGCGGAGCCTGCAGACCGTAAATCTGCATAAGCTCCGCCCACACATTGCTGCAGAGCTACCTGTGCCTGCAGAGAAGAGAGGACTTCAGGAACTGGACAAGGTGAGTAGCTGCTGTGTTTTTTTTGTTTTTGTTTTTAATACAGAGGGGGTATTACTACTGTGGAGGGGGCACAGGGGGCATTACTACTGTGGAGGGGGCACAGAGGGCATTACTGCTCTGGAGGGGGTACAGGGGACATTCCTCCTCTGGAGGGGCACAGAGAGCATTACTACTCTGCAGGGGGCACAGGGGGCATTACTACTCTGGAGGGGGCACAGAGGGCATTACTACTCTGGAGGGGGCACAGAGGGTATTATTACTCTGGAGTGGGCACAGAGGGCATTAATACTCTGAAGGGGGCACAGAGGGCATTACTAATGTGAAGGTTGCACAGTGGGCATTTTTACTATGAAGGCGGGCAGAAAGGGCATTACTACTCTGGAAGGGGCGCAGAGGGCATTACTAATGTTAAGGGTGCACAGTGGGCATTTTCTACTATGGAGGGGGCACAGAGCCAGAGGGCATTACTACAATGAAGGGGGCACAGATGGCATTATTACTGTGAAGGGGGCACAGTGGGCATTATTACTGCAAAGGGGGCACAGTGGGCATTAAGACTATAAAGGGGCACAATGGGGATTATTACTGTGAAGGGGGCACAATGGGGATTATTATTGTGAAGGGGCACAAAGAGGTCATTACAAGTGTGAGGGGGCACAATGTGGGCATAACTACTGTGAGGGGGCACACATCTGTACAAAATTACCGTGAAGTTTGTACAATGAGGGCAATACTACTGTGAGGGGGTACAATTTTTTAACATATTGGGGGATGGGGGGTGCCAGAGAAAGGACCCGCCCAGGGTGCAAAACACCCTAGGCACGCCACTGGGCTACATCTCTCTGGCGCAACTTGCTAGTGACTGTCAGTATAGCACTGACAGTATATTTCTGTGCAGTATATAAGTAGTCTACAAAATTCTAGAAGCAATCAGAAGATTGCCAAATAAAAATCCCTTGTGGAATCAATAAATTGTTAAAAAAAGGTTAAACAATGTGTAAGAACGTAAAAAAATAAAATAAAATCCAGTCCACATATTTGGTATTGCCGTGTCCACAATTACCCTCACTACACAATTATTATGTAATTCATGTCATAAGGTGAATGCCATAAAGAAAATACTACTGTTGCTGTTTGTTGCTTATTCATCACTGAAAAATGGAATAAAACGCGATCAATAAATTTTATGTTCCCCAAATTGATACTGATGAAAAGTCATCCCTCAAAAATCTAAACAACTATTATGATAAAAATTTGGGTTTCATGTAATTGGAATTTTGTATTCCTTTCTATCCAATAAATTGTTACGGCAGTGGGAGCAGAACCACTGAGTCAACCAACAGATTTGGCTTTGGGCAAAAAAAGGACATTATTCAAGTAGTTCCCTGATATTCACTTTTTAGCCCCTACACAGGGATCTAGACCACTGCAGGGGAACCTTCAGGCTGCTACCTCCTGGAGTAGTCTATGCAGTACATTAAACAGTGTGAAGGTCAGGGCAGGCAGTGAAGGGTCAATACAGAGGTTAGGCATAGGTCACGTCATGCAGTGGATAGTCAAGATTCAAGGATCAGGCAGAAGTCAGACAAACTGACACATCACTCTTTTGCTAGGAAGTAGCAAGTTAGATAACCCATTTTCAGGCATCTTCCCATTATATATATATATATATATATATATATATATATATACACAGTACAGACCAAAAGTTTGGACACACCTTCTCATTCAAAGAGTTTTCTGTATTCTCATGACTATGAAAATTGTAGATTCACACTGAAGGCATCAAAACTATGAATTAACACATGTGGAATTATATAGTTAATAAAAAAGTGTGAAACAACTGAAAATATGTCTTATATTCTAGGTTCTTCAAAGTAGCCACCTTTTGCTTTGATTACTGCTTTGCACACTCTTGGCATTCTCTTGATGAGCTTCAAGAGGTAGTGTGCCCTGTCAGGTTTAATAAGTGGGATTTCTTGCCTTATAAATGGGGTTGGGACCATGACTTGTGTTGGGCAGAAGTCAGGTGGATACACAGCTGATAGTCCTACTGAATAGACTGTTATAATTTGTATTATGGCAAGAAAAAAGCAGCTAAGTAAAGAAAAACGAGTGGCCATCATTACTTTAAGAAATGAAGGTCAGTCCGAAAAATTGGGAAAACTTTGAAAGTGTCCCCAAGTGCAGTCGCAAAAACCATCAAGCGCTACAAAGAAATTGGCTCACATGAGGACCGCCCCAGGAAAGGAAGACCAAGAGTCACCTCTGCTGCGGAGGATAAGTTCATCCGAGTCACCAGCCTCAGAAATCGCAGGTTAACAGCAGCTCAGATTAGAGACCAGGTCAATGCCACACAGAGTTCTAGCAGCAGACACATCTCTACAACAACTGTTAAGAGGAGACTGTGTGCAGCAGGCCTTCATGGTAAAATAGCTGCTAGGAAACCACTGCTAAGGACAGGCAACAAGCAGAAGAGACTTGTTTGGGCTAAAGAACACAATGAATGGACATTAGATCAGTGGAAATCTGTGCTTTGGTCTTATGAGTCCAGATTTGAGATCTTTGGTCTTTGTGCGTCACAGAAAAGGTGAAGGGGTGCTTTGTTGGTGACACTGTTGGGGATTTATTCAAAATTGAAGGCATACTGAACCAGCATGGCTACCACAGCATCTTGCAGCGGCATGCTATTCCATCTGGTGTGCGTTTAGTTGGACCATCATTTATTTATCAACAGGACAATGACCCCAAACACACCTCCAGGCTGTGTAAGGGCTATTTGACCAAGAAGGAGAGTGATGGGGTGCTACGCCAGATGACCTGGCCTCCACAGTCACCAGACCTGAACCCAATCGAGATGATTTGGGGTGAGCTGGACTGCAGAGTGAAGGCAAAAGGGCCAACAAGTGCTAAGCATCTCTAGGAACTCCTTCAAGACTGTTGGAATACCATTTAAGGTGACTACCTCTTGAACCTCATCAAGAGAATGCCAAGAGTGCAAAGCAGTAATCAAAGCAAAATGTGGCTACTTTGAAGAACCTAGAATATAAGACATATTTTCAGTTGTTTCACACTTTTTTGTTAAGTATATAATTCCACATGTGTTATTTCATAGTTTTGATGCCTTCAGTGTGAATCTACAATTTTCATAGTCATGAAAATACAGAAAACTCTTTGAATGAGAAGGTGTGTCCAAACTTTTGGTCTGTACTGTATATATATATGTAGATAGTTCCCCTTATTTTTATTTTTTCACCTACTTCTATACAGTACATATAAGAGTTTGTTTAGGTGTAGACTTTGACATTTGATCTCTCTCTCTCAAGGATGGTACAACAATACACAATTCAGTGGAACAGAGCTTCATTCCACTTGGGCCAATGATCTTGGCTGTTACAGTGACATATATCTGTAAGTAGAGATGAGCGAATCATTGAAATAATTATTCGCCGAACATTCGCCGAAGTTTTCCTAAAATTCGTATATTCGACGAATATATTCGTTGCATTTGCGTACAAAATATACGTTATTATGTGCTATTAGCGAACATTCGCGCACTAATAACGAACGTACAGTTAAAAAATGTAAGCAACTTCTTAGAAGACGTACGCATGAGCGTACAAATAGCTTACGAATCCTCAGCGAACTATTGTGTACGCGATTACGTAATACGCAGGCACATACGAGAGGCCGTGGCGTACACTCCTCAGAGGCAGAGCGAATATTCAAAAATGGCATCTAGACGATCCTCATCATTTAGCTCTGCTGCACAGCTGAAATACATAGTCCGGCTGATGGACCGCCAGGATTATGATTTACGATGGCACACACCGCCACCCGAACCAGCATAAAAAGTAGGTGATCCGAGGCTTGCGCCATAGTTTTGACACCTTGCGAACCCCGGGCCAGATCCAGTGTAAATGGTCAGATCTGAAATCGCCCTCAGAGGCGGTATGTATATTTGAGGTAGAACAAGTAAGGTGCTGTCTATCCGGCTATGGGCATAGTACAATCATCCACAATACTATAAAGTGAATATGAGGACCCATTGTGGTACCTGTAAAGAAATACATACAATGGGCAACATACTTGAAAACGTTGCTGAAAGGTAAAAACATTAGTGCAAACAATCCAGTGCAAACAATATAGTACAAATACATTATATGTATAAACATTTTAAATATCACCTACCTAATCTGCTCACGGACACGTTTAAGTCTCTTTTCTTCTTTCTGACGCTTGTCATAGAACTGGAGCACAGTCCCAAACTCAGTTGCAATTTGTAATCCGTATAGGTAATTGTAATCCAAATGTGTAAAAAAAAAATAGCAGCAAAGGTTCCTTAAAAAAACATCTTTCAAGGGGCTTCCCAATAACCTGAAAAGGGGGAAAAAAGGGATGAATCGCACTTCTGCGCAACTTGGTTAAAGCAGCCGCGGAGACCATAGAATTTTGACGAAGGGAGTAGACCTTTCGCAGTGGAGCGGGAACTCCTGCCGCCTCCGCCGTGTCAGCCAGCGAAGTGAACACCTCAGCAGGCACCTCAACCGACTTCTTAGACTGCCGGACATATTGAGAGACGTAGATCTCCTCCGGTTCCTTCTCCTCATAGGGGTCGGTGCCCCACACCATGCCTCCCCAGTCAGGACCTCGCTGTATCGCCATCTTAATTGCCTGAGTTGCCTTAGCAATAGCGTATAATTGATAGGACAAACTACGTAGCGAATGCGTACAAAGCCGAAGCGAAGCACCTAATATTCGGATTCACTTCGCAGCTAAAAAATCCCAAGATTCGATACGAATCGACTAATCGATTCGCTCATCTCTATCTGTAAGTTATGTATATATTTATATTTATATGATTGCTGCATGCCCTTAGTTTGGAAGTTTTCAATAAAGCAAGTAAAGATAAAGCACTCCATTGGTTTGATGCAATAATTTGTGTAATTGTTTTTTATAATCCAACACAGATATGCACACAGTTGTATATGTGTAGCAATGTTTCAGGCATTAATTTGATGGCCTTTTTCGAGCTGACCTGGTGTACTGAACAGCTTCTGACATGCCTGAAACATCTCTAAACACATCTACATACTGTAGGTGGATTTTAATTAAAATGACAAATTATTGCATCAAACCAATGGATTGCTGTCCACTTGTTTCAATATTGGTATGTAATGGCATAATGGCATAGGTGTGGACCCACTGCGCCACTGACCAGCTATACCCTGGAGGGGCATGGCTAAGTAACTACCTGGTCTTCACTAGAGCCTCTTTTGGTGAGGATAGGCTTGGGCCATTAGGGTAGTTACCAGCAGGGTCGTACATAGAAATCATTGGGCCCCATAGCAGGAATCTGAATTGGGCCCCTAACTCCGCCCAATACCCACCCCTAGCCCATCCCACTACCTGCCCTGGCTCTTCCCCTGCCACATCCCCTGCCACATCCTCGTTTGCCCAAAATACAGAAATGCAATGTATAAATAACCTAATGAAACTGTTAGGGATACATTTTTTTTTTTTCTTAACCAACTTTGTTGCAGTAATTAAAAAAAATTTCCAATGTTTTCCAATAATCATTGAAAAGTACAGAAGGCCCTGCAAAAAAAGTAAGTGCTCACATAGGTCAATACACCTAACTACAAAAAAGTTAGGGGGGGTCAGAATATTGCTATGAAAAGAAAAAAAGTAAAAGTTTTTTTTTTTTTCGGTATTAAATCGAAAGAAAAACTATGCATATGTGGTATGGCCATAGCCATACTAACCTGGAAAATAAAAGTAATAGGTCAGTTTTATTGCCTAGGAAATGGTTTAAAAAACAAGCCCTCATATGGCTATGTGAATGGAAAAATGAAAAAGTTACAGCTTTGGGAGGGATGGGAGTAAAAAACAAAAAATGGAAAGTTTTCCAGTCATTCAGGAATTAAAGGAGTTAGCGTGTACCGAAACTTTTAACTAAAGTTTATTAACCCCTATTGTAAGTGCTTTAAAATTTATTCTCTATGAGAAATAGATGCTAGATTCAGGTGCCTATAGCAGTTTATAATCTGTATTCTCATACACCGCTGATATTACAGTGCTGTATGAGAGTAGGATTTCACTGGGGCTGCAGAAAGCACTGTACAGCACACATCACTGCTCCTGCCTGTCTGCTTTGGTAAAGCCAGGCATAGATGAGCTATGTCAGGCTTTAGCAGAGTTGGCACGGCGCAATATCTATGCGAGCACAGCTGTGCGAGTGCAGGGCAGGGGCCCGCATACACATTGCTCCTCCTGCCTGTGCCAACTTTGCTGAAGCCTGGCATAGCCCATCCCCCCACATCTGAACTCTTTTTGCTGTTGATGCTTAGTGTGCCCCCCCCCCCCAATCCCTCAGTTCATGGGCACACTATCCTCTATATAAGCATCAACAGCAAGCAGAGTTCATGGGGTGGGGAAAGGCTGATGAATACTACCCTCAACATTATAAGCCTTATAAGTTACATACATGTGCTCCCCCTTCCCCCTCCAGGAACCCTGCTTTCTGCTGCAGCAGAACCCCTCTTCCCTATAGTAACTATCAACCCACCATAAACTTTTTTTTTTACATAGAGGCACAGTATTCAACTCACTTTGTGCAGGCAGTGGAAGTGGCACACAGGGGCAGGCAATGCTGGACTTTGGTGGCAGGCTGAAAACTGAAGGAGGCAGCGTGTGAGTTACTGCCAGGTCCCGCCCACTCAGTTCAGGGAGCGATACACTAGCCAATCAGCAGCAGAAGCTTAGCCTGCTAAATGCTGATTGGCCAGTGCAGTGCCCAGCAGAAAGAATAGAGCTAGACCTAGCTGGGCTGCAGTGCTGGCAGGGTCAGGGACTTCGGTGCTGGTACGTGCACAAAGTGTGGGAGGGGGGCCTAAAAAGAAGAGGGCCTGCCGGAGTGGCATAATACATAAATAACATCTGCAGACATTGTAGGGGGCGGGGCCTTACATGTACTCTTACATGCCCCATAGCAGTTGCGTGGTCTGCCGCTATTAGCGGTACGCCACTGGTTACCAGGTACCATTCCAGAGCAGTTCTCGGGTCAGTGGCAGCTGACCAGGAGGTCAGAGATACTGGTGGAAGCAACGAGGGGAAAGATGTAGAACTGTAGTCAGGAAGTTCGAAGTCAGGGCAGGCAGCGATCAAGTAAAGTCCGTAATTGAGGTCCAAGATCAGAGGCGGGTGGCAATTAAGCAAAATTGAGAAGCAGGGTCTGATACACAGAAAGGCAGAAACTCCCAAACACTTCTAAAACTTCCAAAATGTAGCTACTGAGCTCAGAAAGAGCAGAGATTTTAATGAATTAATTACAAATTAGATTAACAATGCATTCTGTTTTCATGGTGACAGGCTCCCTTTACTTATATTTATATATGTAGTCCCTCTGAAAAGCACTTTCCTGGTACTAACCATTTGCACAGTTGCAGTTTCAGTCCCCTTTAGCCACTGTCAAAGTGCACAAGGACAGCCAAATACTGGGGAATGGTAATTCAAGTCTAAGAAATTGGATGCAGCATGCATGCATGAGATACTTAAAATGATTGCCACACAGGGACTATCAAATCTCAAGATGTCGCGAGCTGCTGTCAATCAACCTATTTAGGGGCATACTGATACATCCCATTGGCTTCATTTAGGGAAATCATCCTGCAAATAATATGGAGGAGATGTTTTAAAAGCTCTGTTTACATAAGCTACTCTCACACTGTCTCCTTACCCAAGAAGGCACCAGTGATATGCCAAAAAAATCTTTATGGGGCTCAATGTAAATCTATACTTTATAGAGGGGTTTATACTGCCTTCTCATAAAACAAAGAGAGTGCACCACAGCCACCTGCTCAAGCACTGTACATACAGCACAGGTACCACAGTATTGTCAATAACTGTTTTGAAAATCCTTATAACGCTCCTCCTCATATGCAAAATTATCACGCCAGTTACTTGTATTTGCATGATAACATGATACACTGTTCTCACGGATTAGAGGAACAATTATTTCAAAAATTTCAAACAGTTCACTACTCAGAAGGTGGCAGTGCCGGTTCTCCTCTTCAAGTTCACATTTTCTCTCTCATAATTCCTCTCTGCTACAGGGCTATTCCATGGTCTTCCTGGCTCAACGTCTACACAGACGGGCCTTGCCTTGCTGCCAAGGACTTACTTCCAGCTTCCTTTAAAATCCTTCCACAAGGAGCTCATCCTCAATCTCAGCTCTGTGTGCCCTTTTCTAGCAACTTCACAATCACCCGCTGCCATGACTTTTAATCTACCAGACATACATAACAAATTGCAGCCCTGGTGCCAGTTACTCTCCAATGCATCACAAATGGTCTCCTTGCTCTCCACAACAGAGAGAAGTAGTAGGTAATACAGGGGCAAGTGTCTACAATTTCTGGCATGAAAAACACTCTTGCTTATGCAGTACCCCAGACGTGGAAACCTGCAATTGTTTAATGTTTTATATGCAATGTTATCTAATGTAATGTGATGTTATGCAATTTATTCCAGAAGGGGAGGTAATGGTTGGCAGGAACTGGCTTTACTGTCCTGTTCCTCCCCTCTTGGTAGGGGTGAGCAGGTCCTAATTTCTGTTAGGAGGGGGAGTCCATTCTCTAGATGAGAGAGAGTTTCGGTTCTGATAGGTGAGGAATGAGCAAACACATGTCAGAGCTCCCACTCCTAGGAACTGTGTCTTCCTCTGCGGGGGAAGCTTAGGAACCAGATATTCTTCTCCCGTGAGAACAACTTAATCCTCCTTCAATAAAACACATGAGAGAGTGACAAGACAGCAAAGTGATCGGCGGAATACAACTTTACAGACACTGCTGCTAGGTGAGGGACAACAGCTCAGACACCCCAGTGGACACCTAGATCTACACTTGCTTGCTATTGCCAACCTAATGCAATCCAACCAGCCACCATATCTCCTCACCTGGTGCCAGAAACAGCACTTTATATTTATTGCTGCTGGATGTACCACAAGTTATATTCTGCCCTAAGTAAAGAGAGACTTTTATAAGTTTACTTTTGGCCTGATTTTTCAATCTACACTTTCACTGAAAACTAGGGAGCGATGGCGTGAAGGAGTAAGGCTACTTCCACACTAGCGTTAGTACGGATCCGGCAGGTGAAGGGACCCGCCGGATCCGTACTGAATAATACAACCTTGTGGATCCGTAATTCCGGATCCGGTTGTATTATCTTTAGCATCTTTTAAACGGATCCGGAATACCCTCTATTGAAAGTCAATGGAGGACGGATCCGTTTACAAGTGTGTCCACACCAAACAGATCCGTCCCCATTAACTTGCATTGGGGGTCATTCCGGATCCGTTTAGGTGCAGATAACTAGTACAGAGAGCAAACCGCAGCATGTTGTGGTTTGCTCTCCGTTCTGAAGAATGAATGGGGACAAAACTGAAGCGTTTTATTCCAGTATTGAGCCCCTATGACGGAGCTCAATACCGGAATTCCATAACGCTAGTGTGAAAGTAGCCCAAGCCATGACACAATATCTAATCAGTAGTGTTGAGCGAACATGTTTGGCCGAATACACTATTCGGCCGAACATGGCGGTGCTCGGGACCACGCGGTATTCGGCCAAATACCGCATGTGCTCGAGCGCCATGCTCGAGTCACCTCCCCGCACGCTAATTATCCAATTAGCTAAAGCACCCGGTGACATGTGACCCGGCCAGTGTTAGACAGGGAGAGCTGCTGCATGCAGGGACAGACAGTGTAGGGAGAGAAGCACGCTAGGCAGGGATAGAAATCGCTAAACAAAGACCCAAAAGCCCCTTTAAGGGCTATTATATCTGACACAAACCTACATTTTATTATTTTGGAGGACTTTAAAGGTGGTGAAAATAGCTCTAGGTGGCCTGCCATTAACGCCACATGCGCTGCTACAGCAAGGAGGGACATACACTGTAGGGAGAGAAGCACGCTAGGCAGGGATAGAAATCGCTCAAAAAAGACCCAAAAGCCCTTTTAAGGGCTATTGTATCTGGCACAAAGCAATATTTTATTATTTTTGGGGTGTTTAAAGGTGGCAAAAATAGCACTAGGTGGCCTGCCATTAATGCCACAGGTGCTGCTGCTGCATGCTCTAGGATACTCTCTGCATACTATATACCTGATATACTTTGCTATAATTTCTGCTGTTAAGCCCGCAGTACTTCTTTTGCATCTTGCTGTATAACATTTACGTAGAGATAGAATTTCTATAGGCAGGGTTAGTATCATTGTTCAAAAGACACAAAAGTCCATTGTTAAATCCTTCTGCATTATTTTTTTTTTTAGTGACAAAAAAACCCCCAAGTGTGCCCTGCCAGTAACGCTAGGTGCACAGCGTATCACAACCATTTAAAATTCTATGTAGCTGACATCTATTGTTACATTTAATACCATTAATTTAGGCCGCAGTTCCTCATTTGCGTCTGCAGCTTAATTTGCCCAAGGAGGGAATTAAACTATAGGGATAGGATTTGGGAAGGTAGAAAAATTGTTTCTGATCCAAAAAGACCAAAGTCCATTGTGAAATAGGTCTGCTTTTTTTTTTTTGGGTGGCAAAAAAAAAACCCAAGTGTGCCTTGTCAGTAACACTAGGTGTACAGCGTATTACAACCGTTCAAAAGTCTATGTAGCTGACATCCATTGTTACATTTAATACTGATAATTTAGGCCGCAGTCCCTCATTTGCGTCTGCAGTTTAATTTGCTCAAGGAGGGAATTAAACTATAGGGATAGGATTTGGGTAGGTAGAAAGATTGTTTCTGTTCCAAAAAGACCAAAGTCCATTGTGAAATACGTCTGCTTTTTTTGGGGGGGTGGCAAAAAAAAAATAACAAGTGTGCCCTGTCAGTAACGCTAGGTGCACAGCGTATTACAACCAATCAAAAATCTATGAATCTGACATCCGTTGCTAAATTTAATACCGATAATTTAGGCCGCAGTTCCTCATTTGCGGCTGCTCTATAACTTTTGCGCATTCAGAATATTGGACATTCGTTTAAATTTTTCTAATCATACAGTTAATAAAAATCTGCAGTACTGTAGTTGTGACCAAGTTGCATATATACAATACAATATGCACAAGGCGAGCACTAAGGGACGGGGAAGTGGGCGTGCTGCTGATGGTGAACACAGAGGCCATGGCTCTGGGCGCAGTGAAACTGGGCCTGCTGGCAGAGCCCGAGAAACAAAGTCATCCAAAATTCCTAGCTTCATGTCACAGTTTGCAGGGCGGCGCAAGACACAACTCTTGTCACCACACCAGTGCGAGCAGGTAGTCGGTTGGATTTCAGCTGATAATGCTTCCAGTCGGTTCAGCACCACCCCCTCTTCCACAAAGTCCAGTCTCAGTAGCCAAGATCAGGGCAACCGCATCCTCACCCTGATCCTTCTTCCTCCCACCATGCAGAGTCTGGGCAAAGAAGGGATCCCACATTGGAATATTCCGAGGAGCTTTTTTCATCACCGTCCCTTGGCTTGGGCCTCTCGCCAAGGCCGCTTGAAGTGGGACATGAGGAGATATTGTGCCCTGATTCCCAACCTATTAAGCAAACACTGTATCAAGAAGATGGGAACGACAAGTATTTTCTCCCGAGGTGGATAATGATGATGAGACACAGTTGCCAATAAGTCAAGGGCAATTAGTGTCTCATGAGGTTGTGGATGAGGATGAGACACAGTTAAGTCAGGTTCTTGTTAGTTCACCATGTCAGGAGGAGGAGCAGAGCGAGGATGTGGAAGAGGAGGTTGTGGATGATGAAATAGCTGACCCAACCTGGGAAGGTGACAAGCCAAGTGAGCACAGCAGTACAGAGGGGGAGGGATCCGCAGCACCGCAACAGGCTGGAAGAGGCAGTGGGGTGGCAAAAGGGAGAAGGCAGGCCACGCCAACCAGGCCCGCAACTGTTCCCCGGAGCAGCCCCTTGCGGCAAGCTCCCTTGACAAGGGTTAGGTGTTCGTCAGTCTGGCGGTTTTTTGAGGAAAGTGCTGACGATAAACTGTTTGTAATTTGTAACCTGTGCTGTACCAATATGAGCAGGGGCATAAACACCAGCAGTACAGAGGAAGGGATCTGCAGCAGCGCAACAGGCTGGAAGAGGCAGTGGGGTGGAAAAAGGTAGAAGGCAGGCCACGACAACCAAGCCTGCAACTGTTTCCCGGAGCAGCTCCTTGCGGCCAGCTCCCTTGCCAAGGGTTAGGTGTTCATCAGTCTGGCGGTTTTTTGAGAAAAGTGCTGATGATAAACGGATTGTAATTTGTAACCTGTGCCGTACCAAGATGAGCAAGGGCGTAAACACCAGCTACCTGATTACCACCAGCATGATCTGCCACATGTCAGCAAAGCACCCTAAAAGGTGGGCCGAACGCCTGGGTCCACGATCTGTGTCTGCAGGTCACACCACTGCCTCCTCTTCCCCTCTGTTACGTGCTGTCCAAGACGCAGGCCCAGATGCCTCCCACCGTGCCCTGGACCTTCGCAAAAAACATCAGCCAACACATCCACTTCAATGTCCCAGTGCAGTGTTCAAATGTCCTTACCCCAGGCATTTGAACACAAGCGCAAAAACCCTGCCACCCACCCACAGGCCATAGCTTTAAACATGCAACTTTCCAAGTTGCTGGCCCTGGAAATGTTGCTGTTTAGGCTGGTCGACACCAAGGCCTTTCGCAGCCTGGCTGTCCCTCGTTACGCAGTCCCCAGCCGCCACTATTTTTCCCGGTGTGCTGTCTCTGCCTTACACCAGCATGTGTCCAGAAACATAACCCGTGCCCTGACCAATGCAGTTACGGGCAAGGTCCACTTAACAACTGACACATGGAAAAGCGCTTGTGGCCAGGGACGCTACATTTCTCTGACGGCACACTGGGTGAACGTTGTGGAGGCTGGGTGCGAGTCGTACCCTTGGATGGCACAGGTGCTACCAACGCCGAGGATTGCGGGCCCTACTTCCATCCGGATTTCCGCTGCCACCTACAGTAGCGGCTGAAACCCCTTCTTCTCTTCCCCCACCTCCTCCTCCACTTCTTCCCATGCAGAAATGCCATCTTGCAGCACCACTCAGACTTCTGTCAGTAGCTGGAAGCAGTGTAGCACAGCAGTCGGTAAGCGGCAACAGGCCGTGCTGAAGCTTATTTGCCTGGGTGACAAACAGCACACCGCTGCAGAGCTGTGGCATGGCATAAGGGAACAGGTTGAGCTGTGGCTCTCGCCAGTCAACCTGCAGCCAGGCATGGTTGTATCCGATAACGACCGCAACTTGGTAGAGGCTTTGGAGCTGGCCAACCTCCCACACATACCATGCCTGGCCCATGTATTCAACTTAGTGGTTCAGCAGTTTTTGAAAACCTACCCCAATTTGTCTCAGCTACTGGTGAAGGTGCGTCCTCTGTGTGCCCGTTTTGCGCAAGTCACCGACAGCTTCAGCCGGCCTGGCAATGCTGCAGCAGCACTTGCGGTTTCCGGCTCACTGACTGCTGTGCGACCTGGGCACGCAATAGAATTCCACCTTCCACATGTTGGGAAGGCTTTGTGAACAGTAGAGGGCAGTAGTAGAATACCAGCTGCAACACGGTCGACATTTTCTAGTCAGCTTCCGCTCTTCACAAGCAACGAGTGGGCATTGATGTCTGACCTCTGTGAGGTGTTACGCAACTTTGATGAATCTACACAGATGGTGAGCGTCGATAATGCAATTATCAGCATAACCATCCCACTTCTGTGTCTACTAAAAAGC
Source organism: Rhinella marina (assembly GCA_900303285.1). Lineage (NCBI taxonomy): Eukaryota > Metazoa > Chordata > Amphibia > Anura > Bufonidae > Rhinella > Rhinella marina. The sequence continues at coordinate 17,378 of ONZH01028464.1, read as the reverse complement.
TCGCTGCTCACAATAAAGGCCAATGCTCTGCATGTGGAAGAGGTGAAGACCTTACACAGGGTGATAGCCAGGGCTGAAGAGGAGGAAGAGGACGAGGAGGATATTGAGAGTCATGCTCCTGGTGGGGAGAGCAAAGCCTTGTCTGTTGGGACTCTGGCACACATGACTGACTTCATGCTATGCTGCCTTTCCCGTGACCCTCGCGTTATACGCATATTAGGCAACACCGATTACTGGTTGTTCACCCTTCTCGACCCCCGCTACAAAGAGAACTTCCCATCTCTCATTCCTGTGGTGGAGAGGACAAGTAAAATGTTGCAATACCAGAAGGCCCTTGTCGAAAAATTGCTTCCATCTGACAACGCTGGCGGCAGAGTATGTAGTTCCTTGGCCACCCGAGGAGGGGAGACGAGGGGAACACACAGCAGTTCCAACAAAGGCAGGGTGACAAGGCCTGGGACAGTTTTATGACACCCCGCCAGCACCCTACCCCTGATGAGCGGCCTAGTGTGACAAGGAGGGAAAAGTTTTGGAAGATGGTAAAGGCGTACGTAGCTGACTGTGTTAACGTTCTCAGTGATCCCTCTGTGCCATATAAATATATAATTACTGATAAGCGCATACGCCTGTCAACTGACAATGTTGACAGGTTGACGCTTATCAAAATGAACAAGGCCTGGATTGCCCCTGACTTCTGTACTCCACCAGAGGAAAGCAGCTTAACATGAAGGAACCTTAAATCTGGCTTTTAGGGTGCATTGAATAAACTGTATTATCATGTAACCCTTCCTCTTCTTGTCCTCTTCCTCCTCTTCCTCCATCATATGAAACTGCTTATTAGGCTGCCATCGAAGTCCACCAGCTGGGCCTACACCCTAATTTTTTAGCCAGTCAGCTCACCAACTGGGCCTGCAACATAATTTTTTGGCCTGTCAGCTCACCAGCAGGCCCTCAACCATAATGTTTTACATGCTCAGCTCTGCTACATGTCACTTCTTATGTTTCAGACGTTCAGCTAAGCGGCATGTAAAAAATTATTTTTAACACGCTCTGCTGTGCTATGTGTCACTTCTAATGTTTCAGACGTTCAGCTAAGTGGCATGTCAAAAATAATTTTTAACATGCTCAGCTCTGCTACATGTCACTTCTAATGTTTCAGACATTCAGCTAAGCGGCATGTGTCCCTTAGATGTTTTTGGCGGTCAGCTCAGCAGCCGCATGTGTCCCTTAAATTTATTTTGTCGGTCAGCTCGGCAGCAGAGTGTCACGCAGCCATTTTTGGGACAGTCTGCGGAGCAGCAGCAGCATGTCAACCCTATTGTTTTTGAGTGTCAGCAGCAGGCAGTCAATGATAATTTTTCATGGGTGTGTCTGATGCCCTCCTTTATGTGTAATAAAGGGCGTATTGGAGTGCCTGATCCTTGTAAGTTTTGGCAGCCCTTTCCCTTAGTGCATAGGCTTTATGAGTGTCGGAGTCCCACAATTATACCACAATGTGAATGAGGCCCTCCTTTATATGATATTGACTTCCATTATACTCGGGTGCTCGATCATCACTACTAATCAGGTCCACTACCATTCCCATCATCTGCACCATCTCCTCAAGGGCTCGCTGCACTTATCTGGACTATATTTCCATCTGGAGAATTCTGGATCTTGGCATAGTTACACTTCCACAATTTGTATATCCTTACAGATGTCCAACAAGGAAAGACCAAGAAAGATCAGCCTCCCACAGCATTGAGCCCAGGGCTGCAAATCCCCACTGCTATAGTGTGCTACAGCATTATCAGAGGCCAGCTCAATTACGTACACTTGTTGAGAGACAGCCAACAACTGCAATAATAATTGATGAATAATATTAGAATTATATAGCAGTGTCCTGAGGACCTGTTATTTAACAACAGGTCCTGCAGTATACGGTTAATGACAAACCGCAAAACAATCAACTTGGCCACTAGGTGGCAGCATGGCAGTGGAGAATGTAAACTGTACCAATTCAGAACATAATTTGAGAACATTGCTCCATTGTCTAACACACTCAGTTAATGACAAAAATGTATATGCTCTTGTGCATGAGCCAATATACAGACAGAAATAAAGTGAATTGGTCATGGGTACTATTAATAAATCTACCCAAAAGCCTTTTTAATAACTTCACAGGAAAGCAGATTTTTGTTCTTCATCTCAGAGTTAAAAGGAAATATTTATGATCTGTTAGACTACAGTACAGCATTGCTCGTCTAATACAACCCCTGCTGAGATGCCACATAAAAATTCTCTATCAAAGCCCAAAGAAAAGACAGAGGTTTTTAGAAAAATAAGGACAGAATTTCTTTTGTTATACAACACATGCTATCACTACTCTTTTGTTTCCTTGGTGAAACATAATTTTTTTTTACACAGAATAATTCTATGAACTATCTGGATATACTTTAGGAATAGAAGAAAGTCTAGAAAGGGGTCATAAAAGGCAGTTCAACAAGTTCAAATTGAAGACTTGTACTTGCCTGTGGCATATGGCTTATATGATCAAGAAGATTTTACGCACATCAAGCCCACTAATTTTCCACATGGACAATTTAAGCTGAAGTGACATGGCTGAGTACATATGGTTTATTTTACTTTGCCTTACTTGTCTGTCTTTTTTTTTTGGTAGTGTCTATGACAGATATTAACTTCTTAAAGGGTTTATCCCACAAATTTAAAACAGTATTTACCTACATGTTTGAAGGACTTTCTTCCTTTTCTGTGGGTGGGCAGCAATTCATGGCAATTAGCTTTTGTTAATTCCTTCTTCCCTTGCATAGAAAATAGTCCCTTACATACAGTACAGCCCCAGAGATACTTATGGAATGCAATGCCCCCACAATTACCTTTTCAACTGTCTAGAGTATCAAATATAGTGCCTTGCGAAAGTATTTGGCCCCCTGGAACTTTTCAATCTTTTGCCACATTTCAGGCTTCAAACAAAAAGATATAACATTTTAAATTTTTGGTGAAGAATCAACAACAAGTGGGTCATAATTGTGAAGTGGAACGAAATTTATTGGATCATTTAAACTTTTTTTGTAATAATAAAACTGAAAAGTTGGGTGTGCAAAATTATTCGGCCCATTTACTTTCAGTTCAGAAAACTCACTCCAGAAGTTCATTGAGGATCTCTGAATGATCCAATGTTGTCCTAAAGATAAATAGAATCCACCTGTGTGTAATCAAGTCTCCGTATAAATGCACCTGCTCTGTGATAGTCTCAGGGTTCTGTTTAAAGCACAGAGAGCACCATGAAGACCAAGGAACACACCAGGCAAGTCCGTGATACTGTTGTGGAGAAGTTTAAAGCCGGATTTGGATACCAAAAGATTTCCCAAGCTTTAAACATCCCAAGGAGCACTGTGCAAGCGATCATATTGAAATGGAAGGAGTATCAGACCACTGCAAATCTACCAAGATCCAGCCGTCCCTCTAAACTTTCATCTCAAACAAGGAGAAGACTGATCAGAGATGCAGCCAAGAGGCCCATGATCACTCTGGATCAGTGGCGTAGCTACCGGGGGGGCAGGGGGGGCGACGGCTCCGGGCCCAGTGACTCAGGGGGGGCCCCAGCAAGCATGACCTTGCCTTCTATCAGGCGAATACAAGTGAGCGCTTCCAGGTCATAGTCAGGTCATAGTGTGCGCGGGCCAGGGAAGAGAGCGGAGCGCGGACCGGAGGGCAGCCGCAGCGCAGAACAGGTAAGTAAAGTTTTTTATTTTAATCCTATGTGGCTGGGTGGGCTGATCTGAGGTCTGATAGGGGCACAGTAGGCTGATATGAGGTCTGATGGGGGCACAGTCTGCTGATATGAGGTCTGATGGGGGCACAGTCTGCTGATCTGAGGTCTGATGGGGGCACAATACGCTGATCTGAGGTCTGATAGGGGCACAGTAGGCTGATATGAGGTCTGATGGGGGCACAGTCTGCTGATATGAGGTCTGATGGGGGCACAATATGCTGATCTGAGGTCTGATGGGGGCACAATATGCTGATCTGAGGTCTCATAGGGGCACAGTAGGCTGATATGAGGTCTGATGGGGGCACAGTCTGCTGATATGAGGTCTGATGGGGGCACAGTCTGCTGATCTGAGGTCTGATGGGGGCACAATACGCTGATCTGAGGTCTGATAGGGGCACAGTAGGCTGATATGAGGTCTGATGGGGGCACAGTCTGCTGATATGAGGTCTGATGGGGGCACAATATGCTGATCTGAGGTCTGATAGAGGCACAGTAGGCTGATATGAGGTCTGATGGGGGCACAGTCTGCTGATATGAGGTCTGATGGGGGCACAGTCTGCTGATATGAGGTCTGATGGGGGCACAGTCTGCTGATCTGAGGTCTGATGGGGGCACAATACGCTGATCTGAGGTCTGATAGGGGCACAGTAGGCTGATATGAGGTCTGATGGGGGCACAGTCTGCTGATATGAGGTCTGATGGGGGCACAATACGCTGATCTGAGGTCTGATGGGGGCACAATACGCTGATCTGAGGTCTGGTGGGGGGCACAATACGCTGATCTGAGGTCTGATGGGGGCACAGTAGGCTGATGTGAGGTCTGATGGGGGCACATTCTGCTGATCTGAGGTCTGATGGGGGCACAGTACGCTGATCTGAGGTCTGATTGGGCACAATACGCTGATCTGAGGTCTGATGGGGCACAATACGCTGATCTGAGGTCTGATGGGGGCACAGTACGCTGATCTGAGGTCTGATGGGGGCACAGTACGCTGATCTGAGGTCTGATGGGGGCACAGTACGCTGATCTGAGGTCTGATGGGGCACAATACGCTGATCTGAGGTCTGATGGGGGCACATTCTGCTGATCTGAGGTCTGATGGGGGCACAATATGCTGATCTGAGGTCTGATGTGGCACAATACACTGATCTGAGGTCTGATGGGGCACATTCTGTTGATCGGAGGTCTGATGGGGGCACAATACGCTGATCTGAGGTCTGATGGGGGCACAGTAGGCTGATGTGAGGACTAATGGGGGCACATTCTGCTGATCTGAGGTCTGATGGGGTACAATACGCTGATCTGAGGTCTGATGGGGCACAATACGCTGATGTGAGGTCTGATGGGGGCACAGTAGGCTGATGTGAGGTCTGATGGGGCACAATACGCTGATCTGAGGTCTGATGGGGGCACAGTAGGCTGATGTGAGGTCTGATGGGGGCATATTCTGCTGATCTGAGGTCTGATGGGGCACAATACGCTGATCTGAGGTCTGGTGGGGCACAATACACTGATCTGAGGTCTGATGGGGGGCACATTCTGATGATCTGAGGTCTGATGGGGGCAGGGGACTGTTAGTTTAGTGATGTAAAAACTGTGGACAGGTTTCCTTTAACATAGGAGTCCTCTTGTTTTTTACTCCTATTACTCCTATATTTCACTGCATTATGTGGTAGAGTATTTAGAGTAGGGTATGTAGAAAGTCTATTGTACTGTACTTAGCAGCATAGATGATCTAGCAGTTTATATAGTAATCTTTCTAATACAATATTATAACCACAACTAGTAGTATGTGCCTGTGAAGTTGGAAACGTGCGTTTGGGAAGCCAAGTGGGGGGCCCACTCAAGTATGTTTCGCCCCCCCTGTGCTGAACCTCTAGCTACGCCTCTGCTCTGGATGAACTGCAGAGATCTACAGCTGAGGTGGGAGAGTCTGTCCATAGGACAACAATCAGTCCAACACTTCACAAATCTGGCCTTTATGGAAGAGTGGCAAGAAGAAAGCCATTTCTCAAAGATATCCATAAAAAGTCTTGTTTACAGTTTGCCACAAGCCACCTGGGAGACACACCAAACATGTGGAAGAAGGTGCTCTGGTCAGAATCGAAATCGAACTTTTTGGAAACAATGCAAAACGATATGTTTGGCGTAAAAGCAACACAGCTCATCACCATGAACACACCATCCCCACTGTCAAACTGTAGTGGCAGCATCATGGTTTGGGCCTGCTTTTCATCAGCAGGGACAGGGAAGATGGTTAAAATTGATGGGAAGATGGATGGAGCCAAATACAGGACCATTCTGGATGAAAACCTGTTGGAGTCTGCAAAAGACCTGAGACTAGGACAGAGATTTATCTTCCAACAAGACAATGATCCCAAACATAAAGCAAAATCTACAATGGAATGTTTCAAAAATAAACGTTTCCAGGTCTTAGAATGGCCAAGTCAAAGTCCAGACCTGAATCCAGTTGAGAATATGTGGAAAGAGCTGAAAACTGCTGTTCACAAACGCTCTCCATCCAACCTCAAAGATCTCGAGCTGTTTTGCAAGGAAGAATGGGCAAGAATTTCAGTCTCTAGATGTGCAAAACTGATAGAGACATACCCCAAGCGACTTGCAGCTGTAATCGCAGCAAAAGATAGTGGGACAAAGTATTAATGGAAGGGGGGCGAATAATTTTGCACGCCTCACTTTTTAGTTTTATTATTACTAAAAAAGTTTAAATGATCCAATAAATTTCGTTCCACTTCACAATTGTGACCCACTTGTTGTTGATTCTTCACCAAAAATTTAAAATGTTATATCTTTTTGTTTGAAGCCTGAAATGTGGCAAAAGGTTGAAAAGTTCCAGGGGGCTGAATACTTTCGCAAGGCACTGTATCAATACTGTTTCAATACCAAGCTGTGCTATGGTGCAGCTTAGTATCAGTTCTCATTAGAACATCATATTCTCATCAGTGGCCATACATCTGTGGCTGTGGAGCCAGGGGAAAGTGCAGCAATTGAAAAGGCTGCATGATTGGGAGCCAGGGGAACATGCTGTGCTTTACCTCATTTGTGGGATTGGTCACATATCCTACCTACATGGTGTCTGGGCTGTGTGTGTGCCTACAAGAGCCAAGCCATGTACCCTGTCTTCCTACTGACAGGATGGTTGAGAAGAGCAGAGTATTATCTTATACTGTGTACAATGTATCTAGGTATGTTTCAGAATGTTTACACAGAGGTCCAAGCATAGCACTCCTTGCCAAAATGATGCCAGAATATGCCTGGCGTAATTTTGACCGACATGGTGTGTCTATGTCTTCGGGAAGTTCAGACCTCCTGGTCGGGGGTGTAATGAAGAGTTGTGACATGGTAGCTCCTCACATAGCTTGTGCCTGGCCTCCATGCCCCTGTATGGCTGGGAGTTGTAAAAGTACACAGCAGAGCTCAACAGAAGACTAGAATGAGGGGAGTGTTATTGTTTTACATGGGTGCCATGGCTGCACATCTGGAGCCAGAGGAAAGCACAACAGCTGAGAAGGCTGTGTAGGGGGGAGTGACAGGAAAAATCGCAGGGATCAAGGAGGCTGTGTGGATGAGACAGACTTTATATTATTGTGAGGGGGTTTTCGTGCATTGTATCAATTTGGTGTTGAGTATCGAGACACTTCACTTGCTAAGGAAATCAAAATTCTGGTATTGTAACATCTGTAGTCTAGAGAGAGATATAGCTATACATTTCTATGAATTTAAACATGGGGATGAATGAGTGAGATCACTAAGGAGGGGAAGGGAACAGGGAAGCTTCTGAGCATGTTATTCCACATCTGAATGCAGGAGAAGGTGGACCAAAGAACTAAACAGCAGGAGGAGCTGCCAGAGTGTAACACCTCCCCTTATATTTTGAATGCATTTATGTTGCAATTATATTGCATTTAAATGTCCTATTTATTGCACTTTGTATGTGATGACCCTTTTTGTTTTGGTGTAAATGAAACCATTTTTTCAACTTATTTTTTCATAAGACAGAGCCATGTGGAGGATACTGCAGGAAAAAGAGTCACTGTGGTATCCATACATGCCTTGATTTTTTTCATACTGAACCCAACAGAAAATAATCACATGAAATCAGAGGCAAAAAGAGGTACAGAAAGTCCTCACAGAAGTATATGGGTGCCCTTTTATAGGCTTGTTCAATTCATAGGTTACAGTATATGGCGCTATATTGTAGCCATGTATATGAGCCCTAAGGCCAATTATATCTTATTAACTTCTTCTTCAGCCACTGAGACATGTGACATACCGGCACATCACGGTGGCTGGGGGAATGTATGAAGTGGGCTTCTGCGGTAAGCCCCCTCCATACCCGGTGGGTGCCAGCTGTTTGATGCCCTGATGTCAAAACCTCCAAAACCTTGGTGGAATTGTGTTGTTTTTGTTTCAAATTTAACCCCATAAATATTTTTTCCAATTTTCCATTAACAGACATGGTTAATTAAATGGTGCCCTTAAAAAAATAAACTTGTCCTGCATGGCTTTTAGTACATGGGGAGTAAAAAAATTTAAATGGAAAACCAAAAATAGGCCCAGTACTTAGGGGTTAAACAGGCACTTTCTTGTAGATGATTTTATGAAACTGCTTACAAAAAGCACATTTGGGTTTTCAAGACTTTGTCCCACAAAATTTTTGTGCTTTTAGGAACAGATCAAAGGCCAGTCTCCTCGTAAACTTTGCTGAAAACTTTTGGTTGTATTATTCGTTCTTCTTACTATTATTTATAATTAGAGATGAGCGAGTAGTGAAATATTCGAAAGTTCGAAATTCGATTCGAATAGACTGCGAAATTCGACTATTCGACCGGATATCGAATCCCATTAAAGTCTATGGGAAAAAAATGCTCGCCACTTGGAAATCTCAATTCGACCACTTGGAGGTCACCAAGTCCACCCTGGAACCTCAGAAAAGGATGCCAACACTGCTGGAATGCAACTGGGACAGCAGGGGAAGCATGTCTGGGTGCATATAACGCGCCCAAGTCGCACTATTACGCCACTATCACAGCCTCTCAACAATACACTCCAAACACAATCTAACCTCTCTGTAAAGTGAGACCATACAAGGAAACCTTCTTTCCTCAACATTGCCATGGACCCCAAGCCAAACTAGACAAAAAAGAAGATAAAATTCTGCACCCCTTAAAATCACGTTGCCTATGACAACCACAGATGGCATAGGCAAGGGGGAAAGCAAATAGACCCCATCCCTAATTGTCATTGTGTGTGTGTGTGAGATGTGGTCAGACATGTCTTCTTTAAAATGTAAAAACAACTCAAAAACACATGCAGAAGCCTTAAAATGCCCAAATTGTTGGCGCTTGAGATGTCAGTGACCCGACCTGGCCCAGTGTCATGTCTAGCAGGTAAAGCAGTGGGGATGTTGAGGGATGCGTAGGACCGCAAAAGGCAGGAAGAGGCCGTGGGCTGGTCATAGGCTCATGGAAAATTTTGTGGCGGCCCAAGAGGTGACACCTCTTAAAAATTATGTGGAGGCCCAAGAGGTGAGACCTCTTAAAAATTATGTGGAGGCCCAAGAGGTGAGACCTGTTAAACATTTTGTGGAGGCCCAAGAGGTGAGACGTATTAAAAATTATGTGGAGGCCCAAGAGGGGAGACCCATTAAAAATTATGTGGAGGCCCAAGAGGGGAGACCTGTTAAAGATTTTGTGGAGGCCCAAGAGGTGAGACGTATTAAAAATTATGTGGAGGCCCAAGAGGGGAGACCTGTTAAAGATTTTGTGGAGGCCCAAGAGGTGAGACGTATTAAAAATTATGTGGAGGCCCAAGAGGGGAGACCCGATAAAAATTATGTGGAGGCCCAAGAGGGGAGACCTGTTAAAGATTTTGTGGAGGCCCAAGAGGTGAGACGTATTAAAAATTATGTGGAGGCCCAAGAGGGGAGACCTGTTAAAGATTTTGTGGAGGCCCAAGAGGTGAGACGTATTAAAAATTATGTGGAGGCCCAAGAGGGGAGACCTGTTAAAGATTTTGTGGAGGCCCAAGAGGTGAGACGTATTAAAAATTATGTGGAGGCCCAAGAGGGGAGACCTGTTAAAGATTTTGTGGAGGCCCAAGAGGTGAGACGTATTAAAAATTATGTGGAGGCCCAAGAGGGGAGACCCGATAAAAATTATGTGGAGGCCCAAGAGGGGAGACCTGTTAAAGATTTTGTGGAGGCCCAAGAGGTGAGACGTATTAAAAATTATGTGGAGGCCCAAGAGGGGAGACCTGTTAAAGATTTTGTGGAGGCCCAAGAGGTGAGACGTATTAAAAATTATGTGGAGGCCCAAGAGGGGAGACCTGTTAAAGATTTTGTGGAGGCCCAAGAGGTGAGACCTCTTAAAAATTATGTGGAGGCCCAAGAGGTGAGACCTCTTAAAAATTATGTGGAGGCCCAAGAGGTGAGACCTGTTAAACATTTTGTGGAGGCCCAAGAGGGGAGACCTCTTAAAAATTATGTGGAGGCCCAAGAGGTGAGACCTCTTAAACATTTTGTGGAGGCCCAAGAGGTGAGACCTCTTAAACATTTTGTGGAGGCCCAAGAGATGAGACCTCTTAAAAATTATGTGGAGGCCCAAGAGGGGAGACCTGTTAAAGATTTTGTGGAGGCCCAAGAGGTGAGACCTCTTAAAAATTATGTGGAGGCCCAAGAGGTGAGACCTCTTAAAAATTATGTGGAGGCCCAAGAGGTGAGACCTGTTAAAGATTTTGTGGAGGCCCAAGAGGGGAGACCTCTTAAAAATTATGTGGAGGCCCAAGAGGTGAGACCTCTTAAACATTTTGTGGAGGCCCAAGAGGTGAGACCTCTTAAACATTTTGTGGAGGCCCAAGAGATGAGACCTCTTAAAAATTATGTGGAGGCCCAAGAGGTGAGACCTGTTAAAGATTTTGTGGAGGCCCAAGAGGTGAGACCTCTTAAAAATTATGTGGAGGCCCAAGAGGTGAGACCTCTTAAACATTTTGTGGAGGCCCAAGAGGTGAGACGTATTAAAAATTATGTGGAGGCCCAAGAGGGGAGACCTGTTAAAGATTTTGTGGAGGCCCAAGAGGTGAGACGTATTAAAAATTATGTGGAGGCCCAAGAGGGGAGACCCGATAAAAATTATGTGGAGGCCCAAGAGGTGACACCTCTTAAAAATTATGTGGAGGCCCAAGAGGTGAGACCTGTTAAAGATTTTGTGGAGGCCCAAGAGGTGAGACGTATTAAAAATTATGTGGAGGCCCAAGAGGGGAGACCTGTTAAAGATTTTGTGGAGGCCCAAGAGGTGAGACGTATTAAAAATTATGTGGAGGCCCAAGAGGGGAGACCTGTTAAAGATTTTGTGGAGGCCCAAGAGGTGAGACGTATTAAAAATTATGTGGAGGCCCAAGAGGTGAGACCTGTTAAAGATTTTGTGGAGGCCCAAGAGGTGAGACGTATTAAAAATTATGTGGAGGCCCAAGAGGGGAGACCTGTTAAAGATTTTGTGGAGGCCCAAGAGGTGAGACCTCTTAAAAATTATGTGGAGGCCCAAGAGGTGAGACCTCTTAAAAATTATGTGGAGGCCCAAGAGGTGAGACCTGTTAAAGATTTTGTGGAGGCCCAAGAGGGGAGACCTCTTAAAAATTATGTGGAGGCCCAAGAGGTGAGACCTCTTAAACATTTTGTGGAGGCCCAAGAGGTGAGACCTCTTAAACATTTTGTGGAGGCCCAAGAGATGAGACCTCTTAAAAATTATGTGGAGGCCCAAGAGGGGAGACCTGTTAAAGATTTTGTGGAGGCCCAAGAGGTGAGACCTCTTAAAAATTATGTGGAGGCCCAAGAGGTGACACCTCTTAAAAATTATGTGGAGGCCCAAGAGGTGAGACCTGTTAAAGATTTTGTGGAGGCCCAAGAGGTGAGACGTATTAAAAATTATGTGGAGGCCCAAGAGGGGAGACCTGTTAAAGATTTTGTGGAGGCCCAAGAGGTGAGACGTATTAAAAATTATGTGGAGGCCCAAGAGGGGAGACCTGTTAAAGATTTTGTGGAGGCCCAAGAGGTGAGACCTGTTAAACATTTTGTGGAGGCCCAAGAGGTGAGACGTATTAAAAATTATGTGGAGGCCCAAGAGGGGAGACCTCTTAAAAATTATGTGGAGGCCCAAGAGGTGAGACCTCTTAAACATTTTGTGGAGGCCCAAGAGGCCCAATTTTTCTTATTTACGGACCAATTCTACGGCGGTTAAGGAGGAGGAGGAGGAGGTGGAGGAGGAAATGGCACTTCATACACATGGCACTTCACTTTTGGCTGCTTTCCACTGTTGGAGAAGCAAAGTCCGGGTCAATCCACTTGCTGTTCATTTTGATTAGCGTCAGCCTGTCGGCACTGTCGGTTGACAGGCGGCTGCGCTTATCGGTGATAATGCCCCCGGCAGCGCGGAACACCCTTTCTGATAGCACGCTGGCGGCAGGGCAGGCAAGCACCTCCAAGGCGTACAGGGACAGTTCCAGCCACGTGTCCAACTTGGATTGCGAAGACCCAGTACAGTTTGTTCTCCACTATCCGGACAACACGTGTGTCCCGGGAAAAGCAGCCCAGCATGAAGTCAGCCATGTGTGCCAGACTCTGAATAGGTATGACGTCACTGCCCCCACCAGAAGGATCACTTGCCATTTCCTCCTCTTCCTCTTCCTCTCCGCCCCATCCGCGCTGAACCAATGGGACGCGCACAGCCTGACTGCTACCCTCGCCGCCAGCATCCTCCTCCTCTTCCACAGCCACCTCCACGTCGTCCTCCTCCTCCTCCTCATCCTCCTCCTCCTGCAACTGCCACCGTGAAGCAGACAAAAGTGTGGTCTGACTGTGTAGCTCCGTTGCGTCTCCTCCTGCCCCCGTCTCCTCTGTGTGCAATGCGTTCTCCCTTATTGCGATGAGGGATTCTTTAAGGACGCATAGGAGCGGGATGGTTACGCTCGGCCCTGCTGGCTGTGGCCTCACTTCTCTGTCTGAACTGTCCTCTGCCTGTGGACATCCCTCTGCCTGTGGACATCCCTCTGCCTGTGGACATCCCTCTGCCTGTGGACATGCCTCTGCCTGTGGACATCCCTCTGCCTGTGGACATTCCTCTGCCTGTGGACATCCCTCTGCCTCTTGCTGCCTTTTTCGGTGCTGCGCAGACCACCACCTCTCCACTGCTTTCCTCGCTGGACATCACCCTGGACCGGGTCAGTATCGGACAGTACAAAGCGGTGGTACATTTCATACTCCAGCCGTGGCCTGTTTTCATTCTCCCAATGCCTTGAGACATGTACTGAATGTAAATGAAGGTGTTGTAATCGCGTCTCTCTGTGACAATAGCTCGATACTATCAACTGCCAATTTTATTTTTAACTTTTTTTTTTTTTTTAGCGAACAGTTTTTTTCAACTTACTGATGTTTTCCAGTCTCTGTTTGGAAACTTTCTATGACTTTTTTCGTACTGGGTGCATTTGGTATAAATATGCAGAGAGTTATTTATGGTTTAATCGCAGAACGATGCAAAGGGAAAGCGTCGTCTAAAGGAGAATCATTTACCTCAGATAATTCAACCAGCAACTATGGCCCCCAACAGCATTTCCGCGCCCCCGTCCTCGTCCACGTCCTATTCCGCTAGCCCCCCTCCGCATTTTATTTTTTTTTGGTTACAATATTTTGCCTTCACAGCCGTGAAATAATTTTGCAAGAGAACGCACAGTACAGTTGCCAATTATAAGGCCTAATATTTTATAGTATAATTATGTGGATGCCCAAGAGGTGAGACCTGTTAAAAATTTTGTGGAGGCCCAAGAGGTGAGCCATAAATATATACATTTTTCTTATTTACGGAGCAATTCTACGGCGGTTAAGGAGGAGGAGGAGGAGGAGGTGGAGGAGGAAATGGCACTTCATACAGATGGCACTTCACTTTTGGCTGCTTTCCACTGTTAACCTCTTAAACCTTTTGTGGAGGCCCAAAAGGTGAGACCTCTTAAAAATTATGTGGAGGCCCAAGAGGTGAGACCTGTTAAAGATTTTGTGGAGGCCCAAGAGGTGAGACCTGTTAAACATTTTGTGGAGGCCCAAGAGGTGAGACCTGTTAAAAATTATGTGGAGGCCCAATAGGTGAGACCTGGTAAACATTTTGTGGAGACCCAAGAGGTGAGACCCGTTAAAAATTATGTGGAGGCCCAATAGGTGAGACCTGTTAAACATTTTGTGGAGACCCAAGAGGTGAGACCCGTTAAAAATTATGTGGAGGCCCAATAGGTGAGACCTGTTAAACATTTTGTGGAGACCCAAGAGGTGAGACCCGTTAAAAATTATGTGGAGGCCCAATAGGTGAGACCTGTTAAACATTTTGTGGAGACCCAAGAGGTGAGACCCGTTAAAAATTATGTGGAGGCCCAATAGGTGAGACCTGTTAAACATTTTGTGGAGACCCAAGAGGTGAGACCCGTTAAAAATTATGTGGAGGCCCAATAGGTGAGACCTGTTAAACATTTTGTGGAGGCCCAAGAGGTGAGACCTCTTAAAAATTATTTTGAGGCCCAAGAGGTGAGACCGGTTAAAAATTATGAGTAGGCCCAAGAGGTGAGACCTGTTAAAAATTATGAGGAGGCCCAAGAGGTGAGACCTGTTAAACATTTTGTGGAGGCCCAAGAGGTGAGACCTGTTAAACATTTTGTGGAGGCCCAAGAGGTGAGACCTGTTAAACATTTTGTGGAGGCCCAAGAGGTGAGACCTGTTAAAAATTATGAGGAGGCCCAAGAGGTGAGACCTCTTAAAAATTATTTTGAGGCCCAAGAGGTGAGACCGGTTAAAAAATTATGAGTAGGCCCAAGAGGTGAGACCTGTTAAAATTATGAGGAGGCCCAAGAGGTGAGACCTCTTAAACATTTTGTGGGGGCCCAAGAGGTTGAAACCTCTTAAACATTTTGTGCAGGCACAAGAGGTGAGACCGGATAAAATTATGTTGAGGCACAAGAGGTGAGACCGGTTAAAAATTATGAGTAGGCCCAAGAGGTGAGACCTGTTAAAAATTATGAGGAGGCCCAAGAGGTGAGACCTCTTAAACATTTTGTGGAGGCCCAAGAGGTGAGCCATAAATATAAAAATTTTTCTGATTTACGGACCAATTCTACGGCGGTTAAGGAGGAGGAGGAGGAGGTGGAGGAGGAAATGGCACTTCATACACATGGCACTTCACTTTTGGCTGCTTTCCACTGTTGGAGAAGCAAAGTCCGGGTCAATCCACTTGCTGTTCATTTTGATTAGCGTCAGCCTGTCGGCACTGTCGGTTGACAGGCGGCTGCGCTTATCGGTAATAATGCCCCCGGCTGCGCTGAACACCCTTTCTGATAGCACGCTGGCGGCAGGGCAGGCAAGCACCTCCAAGGCGTACAGGGACAGTTCCAGCCACGTGTCCAACTTGGAGACCCAGTAAGTGTAGGACGCCGAGGGATCGGGGAGGACAGGGTTACGGTCTGCCAGGTACTCCCGCAACATCCGCCGATACTTGTCCCTCCTGCTGATAGCGGGCCCCGCAGTGATGGAAGTTGCACGAGGGGGTGCCATGAACGTGTCCCACACCTTGGAGAGTGTTCCCCTGGTGGCTGTGGGCCTGATGGATGTTGTGGGACTCTGGGAGACCCTCTCCTCTCTGCCGCCAGCGATGGTGGGTGGGAAAATCTCCATCATGTTCTGCACGAGTTCCCTCTGGTATTCCAGCAATCGATTCGTCCTCTCCTCTACCGGAATAAAAGAGGAGACGTTATCTTTATACCGGGGGTCCAGGAGTGCGAAGACCCAGTACAGTTTGTTCTCCACTATCCGGACAACACGTGTGTCCCGGGAAAAGCAGCCCAGCATGAAGTCAGCCATGTGTGCCAGACTCTGAATAGGCATGACCTCACTGCCCCCACCAGAAGGATCACTTGCCATTTCCTCCTCTTCCTCTTCCGCCTCCTCTCCGCCCCATCCGCGCTGAACCAATGGGACGCACACAGCCTGACTGCTACCCTCGCCGCCAGCATCCTCCTCCTCTTCCACAGCCACCTCCACGTCGTCCTCCTCCTCTTCATCCTCCTCCTCCTGCAACTGCCACCGTGAAGCAGACAAAAGTGTGGTCTGACTGTGTAGCTCCGTTGCGTCTCCTCCTACCCCCGTCTCCTCTGCGTGCAATGCGTTCTCCCTTATTGCGATGAGCGATTCTTTAAGGACGCCTAGGAGCGGGATGGTTACGCTCACTATAGCGTCCTCGCTGCTGACCTTCTTGGTGGACTCCTCAAAGATACGCAGTACATCGCATATGTCTGCCATCCATGGCCACTCGTGGTTGGCAAACTGAGGGAGCTGAGTTGGAGGCACGCGTGGATTCATTATCTGGTACTCCATCAATGCTCTCTGCTGCTCACACACCCTGGCCAACATGGAATAGGTGGAATTCCAGCGAGTCGGCAGGTCGCACAACAGCCGATGTTCAGGCAAATGGAGGCGTTGCTGGAGTTTTTTTAAGCTAGCAGCAGCTACAGTTGACTTCCGAAAGTGAGCGCACAAGCGCCGCACTTTCACCAGTAGCTCTGCCAGGTTGGGGTAAGTCTTCAGAATTTTTGGACTACCAGATTAAAAACGTGGGCCAGGCATGGTACGTGATTGAGTTCGGCAAGCTCCAGAGCCGCCACCAGGTTACGGCCGTTATCGCACACGACCATGCTGGTCCTAGCTGCAGCGGCGACAGCCACATCTCCGTCTGCTGCAATATGGCGTCCCTCACCTCTGGGGCGCTGTGCTTCCTGTCGCCCAAGCTGATGAGCTTAAGCACCGCCTGCTGACGTCTCCCGCGCCAGTGCTGCAACGCTTCCAGCTAGCGGCTGAGGGAGATGTTAAGGCACAGGAAGGAGGAGGAGGAGGAGGAGGAGGAGGGGGGTTTATCAGAACCCATGCTGGCAATCTTGGGCGGCGGGTGGTAGGTAGGCCCGTCTCTGTTTGCGACCCCCGTCCCCGCCTCCACTACATTCACCCAGTGTGCCGTCAGAGAAATGTATCGTCCCTGGCCGCAAGCGCTTGTCCATGAGTCGGTGGTCAAGTGGACCTTTGCGCTGACTGCGTACCTCAGGGCCCGCCTGATGTTACGCGACACGTGCTGGTGCAGGGCGGGGACGGCACTCCCGGGAAAAGTAGTGGCGGCTAGGGACGGAATAGCGAGGTGCGGCAGCCGCCATCAGGTCGCGGAAGGCCTGCGTCTCCACAAGCCTAAACGGCAACATCTCCAGGGCCAGCAGTTTGGAGATGTGGCAGTTTAAGGCTTGGGCTTGGGGGTGACTCGAGGCGTACTTCCGCCTGCGGTCGAACGCCTGCGAGATGGACAGTTGTTGGGACGAGGAGTGTGAAGGTGCAGGCGAAGAGGCGGGGGAAGGGGCGGGGAAGGGGAGGCTGAAGGAGAAGGCCCCAAAGTAGCAGAGGCAGAGGCAGATGTGGAGGTGTCCTGGCTGGAGGTCTGGACCGCAGTGGCAGCACACAACAAAGGGGAAGAGGCAGTGGCAGCAAGACCGGGCGCAGTTTGTATTGCGTTTGCTCTC
>ONZH01028463.1:0-45230 GCA_900303285.1 Rhinella marina | reverse complement strand
GCTCACTGCTAGGCGGAAGTCCCCCCTCAGCATAGTACCCCCAGTGGTAATGAGGCTCCCTACAGTGCCCTCAGTACTAATAAAGCCCCCTTATAGGGCACCCATAATAGAAATAAGCCCAATCTATAAGGCACTCCTATGGAGCCCTCAGTAGTAATGCCCGCCACCACTGTCCACAGTATTTATAATGTTCCCTGCAGTGCCCCCTGTAATTATAACGCCTATAGTTATAATTCTCTATAGTGCCTCCATAAATTATAATGCTTGTTCTCTCCCTCCAGTCTTCTATACCATGCAGTCCCAAGTAAATAACACCAGTCCTCTCCCACCAGTTTGCTATATGATACAGTCCCATGTAAATAATTTCTCTTACTTACAGTCTTCTATACCATGCAGTCCCATGTAAATAACATCACTCCTCTCCCTCCGGTCTTCTATACCATGCAGTCCCATGTAAATAACACCAGTCCTCTCCCACCAGTCTTCTATATAATACAGCCCCATGTAAATAACTTAAATCCCCTCCTTCAGCCCCTCCAACACATAGTCCCATGTAAATAACATCACTCCGAAATAACACCAGTCATCTCCCCCCAATCTTCTATAACATACAGTCCCATGTAAATAACACCCCTTCCCTCCTCTAACATACAGCCCCAGTTAAATAACATATTTCCCTATCACTAAGCAGGGAGGAGGTATAATGGGGAGAACCACATCTCCCAGCATGTCTCTGACACTTACATGGAATCACAGGTCCTCACTGCTCAGCGTTGCCTTTCTCTGCACTGGTCACATGACGGTGACCTCATCACAGGTCCCACCCCCACTACCACTGCTGAAAAGGTCACATGACTATGATGTCATCGCAGGTCCTTCAGCTATGGAGTATAGCCAGAATGGGCAGCAGATTCACAGTAAGTCCTAATCAGGGATCCCACCTCCACCCCAAGATGACCAGGTCACCCTGTTGGCAGAGGGAGGGAGTGAAAAAATAATAAAATAAATTAAAAAAACACCTCTGCTCGCTCTGGGAAGGGCCCCCTCCCTCTCTGCGCCCCTGAGCAGCTGCACCTGCTGCACAAGCGGTATGTCCGCCTCTGGAAAGAAGGGGATCAGAAGACCAGTGATGAAAGCCAGAATTAAGTGATGGGGAGCAGGTAAGTATGTTTTTATATTCAAGAGGTACCACTGACTGGGAGGGGAGGCAAGTGTGTGTGTGTGTATATTATATATATATATATATATATATATATATATATATATATATATATATACATATATACAGTACAGACCAAAAGTTTGGACACACCTTCTCATTCAAAGAGTTTTCTGTATTTTCATGACTATGAAAATTGTAGATTCACACTGAAGGCATCAAAACTATGAATTAACACATGTGGAATTATATACTTAACAAAAAAGTGTGAAACAAACAAAATATGTCTTATATTCTAGGTTCTTCAAAGTAGCCGCCTTTTGCTTTGATTACTGCTTTGCACACTCTTGACATTCTCTTGATGAGCTTCAAGAGGTAGTCACCTGAAATGGTTTTCACTTCACAGGTGTGCCCTGTCAGGTTTAATAAGTGGGATCTCTTGCCTTATAAATGGGGTTGGGACCATTAGTTGTATTGGGCAGAAGTCAGGTGGATACACAGCTGATAGCCCTACTGAGTAGACTGTTAGAATTTGTATTATGGCAAGAAAAAAGCAGCTAAGTAAAGAAAAAACGAGTGGCCATCATTACTTTAAGAAATGAAAGTCAGTCAGTCTGAAAAATTGGGAAAACTTTGAAAGTGTCCCCAAGTACAGTTGCAAAAACCATCAAGCGCTACAAAGAAACTGGCTGACATGAGGACCGCCCCAGGAAAGGAAGACCAAGAGTCACCTCTGCTGCGGAGGATAAGTTCATCCGAGTCACCAGCCTCAGAAATCGCAGGTTAACAGCAGCTCAGATTAGAGACCAGGTCAATGCCACACAGAGTTCTAGCAGCAGACACATCTCTACAACAACTGTTAAGAGGAGACTGTGTGCAGCAGGCCTTCATGGTAAAATAGCTGCTAGGAAACCACTGCTAAGGACAGGCAAAAAGCAGAAGATACTTGTTTGGGCTAAAGAACACAAGGAATGGACATTAGATCAGTGGAAATCTGTGTTTTGGACTGATGAGTCAAAATTTGAGATCTTTGGTTCCAACCACCGTGTCTTTGTGCGACGCAGAAAAGGTGAACGGATGGACTCTACATGCCTGGTTCCCACCATGAAGCATGGAGGAGGAGGTGTGATGGTGTGGGGGTGCTTTGCCAGTGACACTGTTGGGGATTTATTCAAAATTGAAGGCATACTGAATCAGCATGGCTACCACAGCATCTTGCAGCGGCATGCTATTCCATCTGGTTTTTAGTTGGACCATCATTTATTTATCAACAGGACAATGACCCCAAACACGCCTCCAGGCTGTGTAAGGGCTATTTGACCAAGAAGGAGAGTGATGGGGTGCTACGCCAGATGACCTGGCCTCCACAGTCACCAGACCTGAACCCAATCGAGATGGTTTGGGGTGAGCTGGACCGCAGAGTGAAGGCAAAAGGGCCAACAAGTGCTAAGCATCTCTGGGAACTCCTTCAAGACTGTTGGAATACCATTTCAGGTGACTACCTCTTGAAGCTCATCAAGAGAATGCCAAGAGTGTGCAAAGCAGTAATCAAAGCAAAAGGTGGCTACATTGAAGAACCTAGAATATAAGACATATTTTCAGTTTGTTTCACACTTTTTTGTTAAGTATATAATTCCACGTGTTAATTCATAATTTTGATGCCTTTTCATAGTCATGAAAATACAGAAAACTCTTTGAATGAGAAGGTGTGTCCAAACTTTTGGTCTGTACCGTGTGTGTATATATATATATATATATATATATATATATATATATCCTGGACAACCCCTTTAAAGTTACAGTAACTGCCTTAAACTGCAAAATGGAACCCCATAGGTAGGGTTCCAAAGTTTGGCAGCATCCTCTAGACATTTATGTCATACTTTGCATAATTTTACGACTAAAACTGAAACACCCTTTTACTTAATCATAAAGCGATCGCATGTGTAGATATTATACATTATTTTATTTAGGTGGTTATCCTCAAAGCACTCCTTTTACAGAATGTGATCAGTCAGTAGTACCAACAACAAATGGTGCAGTAATGCTTGTTCTGCTCACTCAATGCTCAAACTCTTCAGTCAGTGACTGGGTGAGCGGGCATCTCTAGCTATTTCATGTTTTGAGCCAGGAACAGGAAGCTGAGAGCAGTGAGGATCGGATCAGCGCTGGAATGGTAGTGGCAGGGGATCGGTGAATTCATCAATGCCCCTTTAAATTGAATGACCTGTATATTTGCAAATGTTATTTTTATTTTAGAGAAATGATCTGTAAGATTTCCTTCAAGTCTTGGGTTTGTGCCTGTGTAGGCAGCGTGCGTGTCCTATACCATATTGTTAGCTGTCACATCAGAAAGCGTGATGACACGGGCACTTGTTAATATACATTGTTCATTGGAGGTGGTGCATATCTACATCAGTGCTAAGCTAAAATGTCACATTTGCATAGCTGTCTTGAATGTGTCATTTTAAACAATGCTCTGCTGATAAATGTTGATCAGAAGGATTTCACGTAAAAAAAGAAAAGTCTCTAAACAGCGCAAAATCGGATTTGTACATTAACTCATGGAGCTCTGATTTTAGTTAAAATGATAAAGTGATGATTATTTGATTGCATTTGCTACATGAGTCGCGGAATGTAATGGAAGCAGAGTGAAAATGGCACTGAACGTAGCAGATGGCACTGGCAGAACTTGACATTATTCTCTTCCTCTGTGACTCTTCACCCTACTTTATGAATGAAAGCTAAAAAGCTGTAAAAAGCGCAATTCAACCCTGTTGTTTTTTCTCAGCGTGTGCCCAGAGAGCATCCAACACATGGGATTTAAGTGCAAAAAGCCAGATTTTTATCACTAGGAATTGTCAAAGCGGCAGGCAGTTCTTTTTTTTTTTTGTTTTTTGTGGGCAGCAGTATCTTTGTATGTGACTAATGCTGGAGTAAAAATTTATAGTTTTTCTCCTCATTGCATATTCTTGAATTGCACCTGCTTTATTACGTGTCATAAATCGTACACTTCTGCCTATCTCATTCATTTTATGGTATATCAAATATGTTTTTTTATCATCTTGCTTAAAAAGAGAGTAAATAATAGTAATATATTTTATGTTTTGTTCAGGATTAGTGTTGATTGAGCACCAAAGTGCTCGGGTGCTCGGGTAAGAACAGTAGGTGATGCTCGAGTGCTCTACAGAGCACCCGAGCACAATGGAAGTCAATGGGAGAACTGCTGTTAACGATGTTTGTCCGAGTATTACGACACTTTACAGAATGACAATAATACGCCCAAAACCGAAGATAACATCGATTTTAGAGGAAAAGTTGTTAGGAAATTACACTGAATGTCACAGGTATTTGGGATGTTTAAACGTTATACACCAACAGCAGAAAAAATTTCACCGAATGTCAGAAATATTTAGAATGCGCAAGCGTTATACAGAAGACGCAGCGCAGGTAATGTCGCTGTCACCAACAGCAGAAAAAAATTCACCAATTCACCGAATGTCAGAAATATTTAGAATGCGCAAACGTTATACAGCAGACGCAGTGCAGGTAATGTTGCCTTGATTAGCAGCAGAAAAAAATACACTTGATGTCACAAGTATTTAGGATGCACAAACGTTATACAGCACACGCAGCACAAGTGGTGTTAAGGTCAGGCAATTTTGCGCAAATTTTGCCCCAAAAAACTAGATGTTGCAGCCAGATAAAACAATAGTCCTTAAAAGGACTTTTGGGTCTTTTGAAAAGAAAAACTAACCTTGCCTATCCCTACATTATCTGTCCCTCCTTGCGCAAACAGCAGATGCAGCGCAGGTAATGCCGCCTTGATTAGCGGCAGAAAAAAATACACTGGATGTCACAGGTATTTAGGATGAAAAATGTTATACAGCACACGCTGCGCAGGTAATGTCACCTTGATTAGTGGCAGAAAAAAATACACCAGATGTCACAGGTATTTAGGATGCACAAACGTTATACAGCACACGCAGCACAAGTGGTGTTAAGATCAGGCAATTTTGCCTTCAAAAACTAGATGTTGCAGCCAGATAAAACAATATTCCTTAAAAGGACTTTTGGGTCTTTTGAAAAGAAAAACTAAACCTGCCTAGCCAAATCCTATCCCTACACTATATGTCCCTCTTTGCAGCAGCTTTCCCTGACTAAGACTGAGACGGGTCACGTGTCACCGGGTGCTATATAGACCCCGATGACGCGTTCCCGGCCAGCCAATCACTGTAATGCCAGTAGCCAACATGGCTATGGCATTACAGTGAATGCCAGTACCTCGCCGCATGCTGATTGGCTGTATAGCAGCCAATAAACGTGCGGGGAGGGGACTCGAGCATGGCGCTCTAGCACACGCTCGAGTATTCTCGCCCAACACTATTCAGGATCAGATTGAATAGGTTGTCAAGTCATTTCCAGTACCTAAATAAAGAAGTTTAAAGGGGTGTTCCGGGATTACTATGGTTTTAACAAATATGCTCATTTAGTTGCTTACCTCTCCATACTATTTTCCCAAGTTGGCCTCTCCTGACCCATTTTCACTATGTAGACAAATCACTCTGGTGTCTTAACACCCTTTATGTAGCACTTCCTGTATCCAGTCAAACCCATGATGCACGTCTCCTTTCTCTGCCACAGCTCCTAACAACACCCAACTAGTTTATAGCTTCTCCCACCAGCTAGTTATATAGACACTCCCCTATCACTGGCCCTCCCAAGGACATAACATCACTGGAGATAAGAAAGAGCTGCATGGACATGATCATGTGATTACAGCCTAGAACAGGAGATAGGAGCAATAAAGTTAAAATAACTACATTACAAAATTATAACTACCTTCATAAATGATAAGGTTAATGGATGTTGATGCATACCGAGGGAAAAAACCCCTTTAAAAGGAACCTGTCGGCAAAATATTGGCCTTTAAACTGCCAGAATTCTCTAACAATCATTGCATGATGTCTCCTATAGTGTCTTTTACGGTTCTTCTGACTTGCACAGAAGGACATCTTTATTCCCCACCGTATGCTTATTTGCCCTGTCAAGTCAAGAAGACTAGATTTTTCTTCCTTGTGCCATGCCCAAATCCTGTGTCTGACATTTTGTCTCACAGACAACATCATCACTAGGATGGGATGGCGTTGACCGTTACTCTGCATTCACTAGTCAGAAGAACTGTAAAAGAACAAAATGAATGGGGACAGAATGAAAGAATTGGTAAGGGGACATTACAAATACTGCTGACGGGTAACCACTGTTTTGCCTGAGCTCACCTCCGGCTGTGGAAAAAGTAGTTAACTGTTCTGCCGGAGCTGGGCTCGGGCAGAAGTAGAAGGGGGAGGGGGGCTGCTTTATCTGCTGATATCTCCGGAAGCATGGGTTTGGTGTTGTGTGAAAGCTGCCATTCCAGACTTTCATACAAGACCAAAACAACAGCATTAGCCCAAGCTAAACAGGAGATATCACTGTTATAAATCAAGTCCGGAATAATCATGGGTAAAACCTGGTTTTACTGTCACTTTAAGCTGCATTCACTTCAATCCGATTTCTAAGGAATCTTTTACGCGAGTGTGTACCTTGCGAGAATAGTGCTCCATGTGAGAGAGAGATTGTGCGGTCTGGACTACAGAAGCGCTGTGTGACCTTTCTGTAACAGAATCATACTCACAGCTTTATGTCAGTATGATTCCATTACAGAAAGGTTACATAGAGGCACACAGTATTATCAGTCTTGATAAAGCTGTGCGCTTCCTAACTTCAGAGCGCACGATCACTCTCTCACACGGAGAGCGATTCCTGTAAGAAACATGCTCACTTGAAAGAGCCCTAACAATAATATCTTCCCAGGTAGTGAAGATAATGCTGTCATTCTGGTATTGTTTGAAAGCTAGCTTGGAATGCCAGCTTTCAAACAAGAATAGGGCATGTTCTATATTTTTGGAGATGTCATGGAACGGACATACACATTGAAGTGAATGGCTCCACGTTTGACCCACAAAAAATGCATATTGGATGCGGACAAAAAATACATTTGTATGTACGAGCCCTTAGATGGTATTAGTAAGACTGGGTTCACATTACACTTTTGTCTTACATTTTACATACACAAAAAGCATGGACATTAAAAAAATGCCTCTGAAGGATGCACTACAGTGGCATCTGTCACCATAGAGTTCTATGGTAAAAAAATATAAAGTATATGTTAACGTTAGAGATGAGCGAGCACTAAAATGCTCGGGTGCTCGTTATTCGAGACAAACGTTTCCGGATGCTCGGGTGCTCGTTTCAAGTAACGAACCCCATTGAAGTCAATGGGAGACTATAGCATTTTTTGCAGGGGACCAAGGCTCTGCCTAGGGAAGGCTGGGTGAAAACCTGGAAACATCAGAAAATGATGGAAACACCACGGAAATGGACAGGAAACAGCAGGGGCAGCATGCATGGATGCCTCTGAGGCTGCCTAATCCCACCATTACCCCAAATCCTCCTGCAACAGCCTGGTGGTTACCCTCATGGCAGTTGTGCTCACCCAGACCAAGAAAGGCGAGGCACATGCCCATCACATGTTAGGGAAGCACCCAACTAGGTGCAACGAAGGTCCATCACCCATGCCCATGCTGGCACTGCTCTCCTATCCCCAGCCACACGATGCAGGCATAAGCCTGACACAGCATGGCGGTGACACCAACAAGTGACCAAGTTAGATGAGGTAGCAGGTGAGCCACACAAAAATTTAGCCTGACGCAGCATGGCGGTTACACCACCAATGACTTTGTCCGACTGAGAATGCAGTGAAATGGCTTTTGTTGAGCCTCCAAAAATTTTTTTTCTTTTCGGAGTACATAAAGTCGACCCTCAGCAAAAAATTTTTTTTTAAATGTCGGTACTTGCGCCTCCTGAAAAAATTGTTTTGGACTGTCTGTTTGACGCTCCTGAAACATTGTTTTACAGTGTCTGTAGTTGACACTGCGGAAAAATTGTTTGGAGAGAGGGCCTGTAGGTGGCCCTCTGGAAAAATTGTCGTAAAAGAGTGCCAGTTGGCCCTCTAAAAAATTGCGTTTTGGGTCAGCATTAGGCAAAGATGACGAGGAGGAGGAGTAAGAGGAGTAGAGAGGAGGAATCGGATACATAAGTAATGTTAATCTTTAGCTGCTTTCCCCCGGAGGAGATTTGAATTCCTGTGAAATCCAGGCTTTGTTCATTTTAATAAGCATCAGCCTGTCAGCGCTGTCAGTTGACAGGCGTGTACGCTTATCGGTGATGATGCCACCAGCTGCACTGAATACCCGCTCTGACAACACGCTAGCAGCAAAACAGGCCAGCACCTCCAAGGTGTACAGCGCTAGTTCAGGCCACGTGTCCAGCTTTGAAACCCAGTAGTTGTATGGAGCAGAGTGATCGGTACGGACATTGGTATGGTCAGCTAGGTACTCCCTCACCATCTTTCTGTAAAGCTCACCCCTACTCTGCCGAGACTGGGGACAGGTGACAGTGCCTTGCTGGGGTGACATAAAACTGGCAAAGGCCTTGTAGAGCGTTCCCCTGCCAGTGCTGGACAAGCTGCCTGCTCGCCTACTCTTCCCCGCTACTTGGCCCACAAAAGCACGCCCTCTGCCGCTAGCGGTGTCAGATGGGAAGGATTGTTTCAGCTTGTGCACCAGGACCTGTTAATATTGATTCACTCTCAGTACTCCTTTCCTCTACAGGGATGAGAGTGGAAAGGTTCTGCTTGTACCGTGGGTCCAGGAGAGTGAACACCCAGTAATCGGTGTTTGAAAAAATTCTTCTAACGCGAGGGTCACGGGATAGGCAGCCTAACATGAAGTCTGCCATGTGCGCCAGAGTCCCAACACGCAAGAATTCCCTCTCCTCACTGGCCTGACTCTCCATTTCCTCCTCCTCCTCCTCCAAGTCCTCCTCTTCAGCCCATACACGCTCAAGAGTTAAAGACTGAGCACTGGTACCCTCTACTGTCTCGCCGACATTCTCCTCCTCTACCTCCTCATCCTCATCCCCCTCCTCCGATACGCGCTGAGAAACAGACTGGAGGGTGCTCTGGCTATCAAGCGACGTATCTTCCTCCACCATCTCTTGTGACAAGCGCAAAGCATCCGACTTGATGCTGAGCAGTGAGTTTTTCAACAGGCAAAGCAGCGGGATGGTGAGGCTGATAATGGCGGCATCGCCGCTGACCATCTGTGTTGACTCCTCAAAGTTGCTCAACACCTGGCAGATATCAGACATCCACGTCCACTCCTCATTGTAGACTTGAGGAATCTGACTGACCTGACTACCAGTTCTGGTGGAAGTTGACATCTGGCAGTCTACAATCGCTCTGCACTGCTGGTAAACTCTGGATAACATGTTTAACGTCGAATTCCATCTTGTGGGCACGTCGCACAACAGTCGGTGAGCGGGCAGTTGTTGGCGGCGCTGTGCTGCCCTGAGAGTGGCAGCATCTGTGGTCAACTTGCGGAAATGCGCACAGATGCGGCGCACCTTGGTGAGCAAATCAGACAGATTGGGGTATGTCTTGAGGAACCGCTGAACTATGAGATTGAACACGTGGGCCAGGCATGGCACATGTGTCAGTCTGCCGAGTTGCAGAGCCGCCACCAGGTTACGTCTGTTGTCACACTCATTGTCACCATGCCTAGCTTGAGGTTCAGCGGTGCCAGCCACAGATCGGTCTGCGCCGTGATGCCCTGTAATAGTTCTTGGGTGGTGTGCCTTTTGTCACCTAAGCTCAGCAGTTTGAGCACCGCCTGCTGGCGCTTAGCCACGGCACTGCTGCTGCACCTAGAGCTACCGACTGAAGGCGCCGTGCCCACGGATGGTAATTTGGAGGAGTAGGTGGAGGAGGAGGGGTCGGAGGAGGAGGCATAGTACGTCTGAGAGACCGTGACCGAGGTAGGCCCCGCAATCTTCGGTGTGGGCAGTACATGAGCGGCCCCAGGGTCAGTCTCGGTCCCAGCCTCCACCAAGTTAACCCAATGTGCCGTCAGTGAGATATATTGTCCCTGTCCGGCAGCACTTGTCCACGTGTCCGTGGTTAGGTGGACCTTCTCAGAAACAGCATTGGTCAGGGCACAGATGATGTTCTGCGGCTGGGGGGGACGGCACATCGGGAAAAATAGTGGCGGCTGGGGACGGAATACCGAGGGGCAGCCACCGCCATGAGGTTGCGAAAGGCCTCGGTCTCTACCAGCCTATAGGGCAGCATCTCCAGGCTCTGCAATTTGGAGATGTGGACGTTGAGGGTTAGTAGTGGTGGCACCCCTGCTGATCCTGGTGTGGCACAGGTTGCACACCACAGTCCGTCGGTCATCCTCACTTTCTTTAAAGAACCTCCAGACTTGCGAACATCTAGGCCTCGCCACGGGAGCTTCACTACGTGAAACAGTTGCTGCTGATGCACCAGCTCTGGCCCTGCTTCTCCCTCTGGCCACACCTGTTCTGGTGCAGCACTCGCCTCCGCCTCAGAAGCACTGTCTTCACTCGGCTTATCAACCCAGCTTGGGTCAGTCACCTCGTCATCCTCCGATTCCTCAGTCTGCTCCCCCCTCGGACTTCCTGCCCTGACAACAACTTCACCACTGTCTGACAACCGTGTCTCCTCATCGTCCGACACCTCTTTACACACTTCTTCCACTAAGTCAACAATGTCATCACCTCCAGACTGCGACAGTTGGAAAACTTGGGCATCGGGAAAGAGGTCAGCAGCAACCTGAGAAGTGGTTTGTGACTCTGGGAAGGGTCCAGAAAACAGTTCCTCAGAGTATGCCGGATCGCGTTCCAAATTTTCCTGGGAGGGGGCAGACTGGGGGGAAGGAGGTTGAGGTGGAGGAGCCAGAGGAGTGCTCCCTTGGGTAACTTGGGTGGACTGCGTGGAAGACAGACTGGTGGACAAATTACTTGAAGCATTGTCCACAATCCACGACATCACCTGTTCGCACTGTTGTGGTTTCAACAGTGCTCTACCACGTGTCCCTTTAAGTTGAGACATTAAGCTAGGGAGTGTAGCTCTGCGGCGTTTCCCTGCTCCCTCATCAGCAGGTACTGTCTCAACCTGCCCAGGACCACGGCCTCTGCCCCCTGCAGTAATTGAATGCCCACGCCCACATCCTCGACCCTTAGCCCTGGGGTTCAACATTTTCTGTATATAAGTGTATTATATATACCAAAAAAAAAATGGGTCTGCTGTACTGAAACCCATAAACTTGTTCAATCTAAACAAGTTAATATATAGGTGGATAAGTTAGAGCAAAATTACGTATTTTATTACGTACCATGCAGTATGGAGCAATTACACTGAAACTATTAGATTAGGCAGACTTGGACTGCTTAAGTGCAACCGAGACAAATGTCACACAGAGATTTTTCTAATGTAGCTGTATCAGTGAGAGCAAAAGACCGTATTTTATTACGTGACGTACAGTATGGGTCACCTGGACAGAAAATACGGATTGTGGTTTGTGGTGACTGGACAGCTGAACTGTGACACACAGAATGGTTCCACACAGCTGTATGAAATGGATTTGTATCACTGAGAGCAAACAAAAGGATTTTGTACTGTGACTTCCACTATCTATCAGTTAGACAGAAAAAAAATCTTCTGCAGACTGTGCCTATTTCAATGAAACACAAAAAAATCGTCCCACTTAGCTGTTTGAAATGGATGTGTCACTGAGAGCCAAAAAATAAACTTTTTCCAATCTTCCTGCAAAATGCTGCAAATATGACGGTAGCTGCACTACTAGTGCCAGCAAGCCCAGCCACAAGCAGATAAAAAAAAGGGTCTCGTAGCCCTAACAAGGGCTGTTGGGTTCTTTGAGAATCACTCCTGCCTAACACAAATCTAGTAGAACACCCTAACACTCTCCCTGTATCACACTGCAGATCTGTCCCTAACGGCATCCAGGCAGCGACTGAGCCGAGCACCGCGGGCAGTCACTAGTATATTCCAGGGTCACCTGATCAGGCCAGCCAACCCCTGCTATCTACATGTAAGGGCCCCACGTGATGCTGGGTGTACCGCAGAGTCTCCTGGCTTGTGATTGGCTGAGTTTATAGCCGCCAAAAATTCAAAAGGCGGGAGATGCCATTTCCTTGAGCATGGCGAGATACTCGTCCGAGTAGCGAGCAATTACGAGTACCCTAATACTCGAACGAGTATCAAGCTCGGACGAGTATGTTCGCTCATCTCTAGTTAACGTATATGTTTTTTGCAGGATTCTGCATAATGGGAAAACGTAGTGTGCATTATTTGTGTCCTTATAATTTTAGGGACACTACCACTATTATTTTGGGGTCCCAATGGTTATGTAGAGGGTGGGAGAGGGCACAAAAAGACAGGAGCCAAAGATGTTTGAGCAAACTCTACAGAGGAGTGCTGTGATTGGAAGAAATTGTCATGGTGATCTAGGCCAAATAGAGAAGAAAAGGGAAAGTATCCAAACAGAAATTACCCCTCCCCGTCTATCAAAAGCTTCACATCAACGTGTCTAAAAAGGTGTTCCTAAACAGCTAGAATTGTTTTTATGATGTTCAAAGGGATTGTCCAGCCCTTTTATATTGATGGCGTACTGATCGGTGAAGGTTCCTCATGATCACCTGTTCAGGAGTAGCATCACTACACCGCTTCGTCCATTGTGCAGGGGATGGTTCTGCCTACTGTAGCATTGCTCCCATTGAAATGAATGGGAAGATCTGTACGCCACACTCAACCTATGGATAAGTGTGGCACTATTTGTAGAAGAAAGCAGCCATGTTTTTCTTATCCTGTACAGACCCTTTAATCTTCATATTGTGTATCTCATGAAAATTACCCTATTAGGTTGAAGAGCAAAGACATCTCTCATATGCTTTGCGTGTATCTTTTGCATATTACCCCTTTACAAGTAAGAAAATTGTGGCTTTTATATGCAGCCATTTATTTGCTTTTTACAGCATATTTAGCTTGCTCAGTAGTAAAGTTAAGTGACACAATAACACAGTAAGTGAACTTCAGGCTTGCAAAATAGCTTTATATGCAGCCTGTTACATTTATTGGTTGCAGTCACTTATATTTAGAAGCACATTCTTCAGTGATCGTTAAATAATTAGAGCAAGGATGAAATGTAACACTGTTATATTAAACGAATATCAATTTTGGCTCTGGAAGTTTGTAAAAAAATTAAAAAAGTTCCAAATACCAGTACTGACAATACTCCTAAGGGCTCATGTACATGAACGTGTGTGACCCGTATTGCGGCCATGTGTATTCCTTAACACAGATGCGGACCTATTCCACAATCCACACGATACAAGGTGGTGCGGAGCGGGAATTTCGGTCCATGCCTATTTTTTTGCGGTGCAGAATCTTGCGGATCATGGATTCATTCAAGTGATTGTATCCACATCCGCAGATGGCAGTAACACGACTGGTGTCCATGCAGCATCGACACAGGACGCACATGTTTGTGTGCATGAGCCCTAAGTAGCATGGTGTCCAAATTTTTGCTTACAATCAGCACATAGTGGTAATGCCAATGTTATTTTATTGCAAAGGGTTAAATACATCCTAAAAGTCAGCACAAACAACTGATGTACTGAGGATTTTAAAATCCGCACTGTATTATGCTGTACAAATTTGCTTCTATCCACACAAAAATCCAGGTGGAAAAACTGCATAATTTGTAACGTGTGCAGGCAGCCTTAAAAGTGTTCTCTGGAAATTTGATGTTGATGGCCTGTCCTCAGGATCAATATCCGATCAGTGTGGGCATGACTCCCAGGACCCTCGCCGATCAGCTTTTTAAAGAAGTCATAGCACTCTGTGAATGCTTAGGCATCTTCATAAGCCAGTGACGTCACCATACATCGGTCACATGGCCTAGGCTCAGCTCAGTCCCATTCGAGTGAATGGGGCTAAGCTGCAAGACCAAGCACAGCCACTGTACAATGTATGGAGCTGTGTTTGGTAAGCTTTGAGGAGACCGCAGCTCCGGTCAGTGCAGCAGCCTCTTCAAACAGCTGATGGGAGTCCGACCCCTGCTGAACAGATATTGATTACCTATCCTGAGCATTAGGCATCAATATCTAATTCCCACATATCCCATTTAATGTTATAAAATGCAAAGCGTACAGATATAGCAAAGATTAGTTTGTCAGTTGATTTTACCAGCAGTTTACACAGGACTGCAGGTTGCTAGTGAGTCCATTAACTAAGTAAGGACCTGGAACACAACACGTGAACCTCAAAAATCCCTGAACACCACTGTTAGTTGAAATGAAAAAGGATCTCTACATTGGCAGTAATGGTCAGCGGTGCAGTTAATGCCAAAGTACCTGATTTACTCCAAAGGAGCGATCTCCTCGTCTGTCTTCTTCGACATTCCCTCCTGTGAAGTTTGTATGGATCCAAGATATATAGCTCCAGCTGGCATACAGCAGTTTTAAAGTGTGAGGGGGCTGCAGTGAGGCTATCTACAGCAATTTTTGGTGATCCTTACAAGTAGGGATGAGGGAACTTCTTTTTTTCAAGTGTGCCGTACAAGGTTCAGGTTATCTAAGAATTCTGTTATGGATTCCGCTACCACGGACCATAACTTATGGTCCGTGGCAGCGGAATCCGTAATGGAATTCTTAAGTAACCCGAACCTGAACTTTGTACGCCGAACTTGAAAACAGAAGTTCCCTCATCCCTACTTACAAGTTCTCAGGAGGCAACGTCGACAAGGATGCTACAAGGAGACTAGCAAGTGGAGAGTGTCTACATTTTTGGTGAGAAGATGGCTTCTTTGGAATAAAGCAGGTGCTTTGACACTAACTGACCTGCTGACCATTACTACCAACCGAGAAACCCTTTTTCATTAAAATGAACAGTGATGTGCTTGGATTTTTGAGGTTCACCTATTGTGCTTCGGGTCCTTACTTGGTTTATGGTCATTCATTTATGTTCTGTTTGCAGAGAGGAGCTAGACCCCTTTGAGCAGGTTCTTTGCGCTCTGTTTTTACCATAGATGTGTTTTTATCCAGTGAGTCCGATTGCGCAAAATAAACAGATCAGTGGCAAATTGACATCAGCAGATTTAGCATATATAATGTACTACTGCAGAGAAACTGGACAGCTATGGAAAATACGGTCTGTATATATTTCATCACAGGCTGAAGGGATATTGTCGAGAACATCAAATTACTGTGGCAAATCAAGCAAAACATACATTAAATCAGGTGAAATTCACAGTAATAAAGCAGAGCTCCAAACTGGGAAGATAACGCTTAAATAAAATGGAATAAATATTGTTTAAGCAGAGCTGACATGCATAATTAAAACTTGTAGAGGTTTATGTAACACATTAGGGTTTAGGTAAGCTGTCCTAAGCAGAAGTGGAGCTGAACAGAAGGCTGGGTAACTTACAATGAAAAGCATGCATCAGAGGTGCTTCTTCTACAATTACTTACAGATTTTTACAAATTATTGTTGAGGGGTATTCTCATCTTGGCAATCTTATTTTACTTCAAGAAAAAACTGTTTTCTTTAAATAGTTGCCATTTTCAAGATTTTGCATTTTCTGCACCCAAGGTCCCCTTCACTGTTTCACCTATGGTCATAGTGGCAGGCCTATAGCGGTGGCCACGCTTACGCTGTTTTGTCATAACATTATAGAGCTAGGATGGCTGGAAACTTAGTAGTGTGCATGCTGCAGTGGCCATACTCAGTGGCTGCCTGCATGACCACTGCTCTCTATTTAAGTCTAAGGGGCGACTCCAGACATGTGTAGTAGATCTGAGATGCTGTATAGTGATTCACAAGTCAGGGGCTGGTGAACCCTTAGTAGAGTTGAGCGAACGTGCCTTTTGGCCAGTTCAGGTTTGGGCTTTAAGTGAATGTCATGTCATGGATTCAGTTCTCACGTAATTCAATGCCGGCATGCCGCATAATACAGGTGTATGGCCAGCTCCGAGGGTTCTGTTCTGCCGGCCATACACATTCCGTTTGGCATGCCGGCATTGAATTATGTTATGGATTCCATGAGAATGGAATCCATTACGTAATTCACTTAAACCCCGAATACGAACTCGAACCTGCCAAAAGGCATGGTTCAGGTTTCTGGATGCAGTTTTGGAAGCCAAAATGAGGACTGGATCATAAAAGGAAAGAAAGTATAAAGGACAGATAGGACTCCTCCTTTTCTAATTCACTCCTTGTTTTCGGCTTCCGAAACTACATCAGGAAACCTGACAGTGTGACCATACCCTTAGGCTGCCTCAGGGGCGGACACAGACAGCAGAGGGCCCCTGTGGAAGGAATGTACCTGGGCCCCCTGACCTCGCCTGGACATAACCACTTCTCCCCCCACTCAGCCCCTCTGAAATTTCATACTCCGACGCTCTCTCTTGCCCTGGGCTGTTTTGTTTACATTTGTACACTGCTAAGCAGAGACATCACTGGCACTGATGGGTGGCTTTACAGACTAGGGCAAAGCCAACATTTCGGTCCTAAAATACATATAAGACATACTGTAAATTAACAAAATACAATATATGTTTATTTACCGTATGTCTTATATGTATTTTAGGCTGTGATCAAAGTCCGGGAGGACCTGTGTTTGTGACAATGTGGATACAAATAAGTGTCCTATTAATTCTGCATAACTGTGGTACTGTGTGCTGTGATTTACATTGTATATATTGCAGGATTACTCCTATCACAGCG
Organism: Rhinella marina; assembly: GCA_900303285.1. Classification (NCBI taxonomy): domain Eukaryota; kingdom Metazoa; phylum Chordata; class Amphibia; order Anura; family Bufonidae; genus Rhinella; species Rhinella marina. The sequence goes on along the minus strand of ONZH01028463.1, from coordinate 28,365 downwards.
CCCCAGGATTGATCCGGGTGGAATGCCAACCAATCCAGGATATATTACAGGCTATGGCGGCACTAAAGCCTGTCCATTAGTGCCGGTGATGTCACTGGGCTCACTGCTAGGTGGAATTCCCCCCTCCCCATAGTACCCCCAGTGGTAATAAGGCTCCCTATAGTGCCCTCAGTATTAATAAGGCACCCCTAATAGAAATAAGGCCAATCTATAAGGCACTTCTATAGAGCCCTCAGTTGTAATGCCCACCACCAGTGCACACAGTATTTACAATGTTACCTGCAGTGCCCCCTGCAATTATAATGCCTCCTGCTATACCTCCTGGAATTATAATCTTCTCTGTAGTGCCCCCATAAATTATAATGCTTGTCCTCTCCCTCCAGTCTTCTATACCATGCAGTCCCAAGTAAATAGCACCAGTCCTCTCCCACCAGTTTTGTATATGATACAGTCCCATGTAAATAACTTACATTCCCTCTTTCAGCTCCCTCTAACACATAGTCCCATGTAAATAACATCACTCCTTACCCTCCAGTCTTCTATAATATCCAGTCCCATGTAATTAACACCAGTCATCTCCCACCAGTCTTCTATAATATCCAGTCCCATGTAAATAACACCAGTCATCTCTCCCCAATCTTCTATAACATACAGTCCCATGTAAATAACACCCCTCCCCTCAGCCCCTCTAACATACAGTCCCAGTTAAATAACATTTCCCTATCACTAAGCAGGGAGGAGGTATAGTGGGGAGAACCACATCCCCCAGCATGTCTATGGCACTCACATGGCATCACAGGTCTCCACTGCTGAGCGCTGCCTTTCTCTGCACTGGTCACATGACGGTGACCTCATCACAGATCCTACCACCTCTTCCAGTGTTGAAAAGATCACATGACTATGATGTCATCACCGGTCCTTCAGCTATGGAGTATAGGGAGAATGGCAGCAGATTCACAGTAAGTCCTAATCAGGGCCTCCCCCAGCTCTGCTGGTACTGGGAAGGGCTCCCCTCCTCTCTGGGCCCCTGTGCAGCTCAACATGCTGCACAGGAGGGAATGCCCACCCCTGGGCTGCTTCATGTATTGCGGATTAGGTATGTTTTTTCCATGCAGATTTTGGAAAGATTTATCAAACTGGTGTAAAGTAGAACTGGTTTAGTTGCCCATAGCAACCAATCAGATTCCACCTTTCATTTTTCACAGCTTCTTTTGAAAATGAAAGGTGGAATCTGATTGGTTGCTATGGACAACTAAGCCAGTTTTGCTTTACATCAGTTTGGTAAATCTCCCCTTTTGTACGAAAAAAATGCAGTGTAATACATTTACCAGCAAAGTGTATGAGATTATACAAATGCAGATTTATTGTACACATAAATCTGCACTGTGTGCAGCAACCCTCAGGCTACCTGCACATATTGCAGATTACGTGAGTTTTTTCCCCTGTGAATTCTTAGGTGGAAAAACAAGTTGAGTCAATGAGATTCCAAAGATCTCATATACACTTCCCATATTTTTTCCATACGGAAATTGACCTGCCGTTTTAGTTGTAGATTTAGTTGTAATTAGAGGTTGCAGTTAGGAAAAAAATGATTAAGAAATACCCCTTTAAAACAAAATTATTTATAGCTATAACCGATGCCTCTTTAAGACTACATTTGTCATCATGAACACTCCAACAGTTTGGGCTGATGCACTTGGCTATGTTACAGGGTTATATAGAGTTGTAATACGGCAACTATAGAGATACTGATTATACAAATTTTATACGTAATTTTTCGTTTTTTGTTTTATTTTATTTCATAGAAAAATGTAGTATACTCCATTGGGTGCCACATAAGAAAGGGAAGAAGCCTTGCATAATTTTGTGTTTTTCAAAGGCGCCATATGGCGGCACATAGAGACCCAGATTAACTAATTGTAAAAATGGCGTATGCTTGGACCAGCTGTCCAGTCCTGTACCAGATTTATCACAGGGGCTCAGGCTGGATGATAAATGTGGTGCAGGGACAGATGCTTTTCTCTGACTCTTCACTAACTATTGGTTGGATTACTTTCAGACCAAGTTGTGGAGCAATTTTGGTGCAAAATGCCACATCTTAGGGCCACACTGTTTTGTGAAGCTTCTCCTCTTTTCCGGGAATCCCCAACTCCTTGCCAAGCATGTCAGTAAATAAGTGTAGAAACCCTAGATGCACCAAATTTAAACACTTTTTTGGGTAGATTTTTGCCGCAGACACATGAGGAAATTTTGGCCAGACTGCCTCTAAGGGCTCATGCACACGACACAGTGAATAATGGCCGTGTGACGGCCGTTTAAGTAGCAGCCGTCACATGACCATTTTTACCACTAATGAAAGTCTATAGGGCTATTCACATGGGCGTTCTTAACGGCCAGTGAATAGCGTCCGTCCAAAAATAGGACATGTCCTATTTTTTGTCCGTTTCCACGGCCAGACAGACCCATTGAAATCAATGGGACCGTTTATAACGGCCGATTGACAGGAGTGCTCCCGTTTAACGGCCAATAAAAACGGGTACACTTTACCTATATGGCCATTTTAGGGGTTAAAAAAATAAACTCACCTCACCCACTTGCTTGCGCTGCGGCAGTCTCTTCTCTCTTCATTCAGCAGGCCCTGCCGATGGACCTGCAATATGCGTGGTGATATAACCACGTGGGAGCGCACAGTGACGTCATCGCGCACATCGCAGGTCCTTCGGCAGGGCCTATTCAGTGAAGAGAGAAGAGACTGCTGCAGCGTGAGCAATTGGATAAGGTGAGGTTTTTTGTTTCTTTTTTAATCATCAAAAAGCAGCTGTGGGGGAATTTATTTAAACCATGGGGGAAATTATTTAAGATGGGGGCCTACATAGGACATTATTAAACCTGGGGGCATTAAAACAAAATAAATACTACACTATGGGAGGCATTATTTAAGATGGGGGCCTACATTGGGAGCATTATAAAAAGTGGGGGCGGTAAAAAATATTCCTACACTATGGGGGACATTATTTTACCAGGGGGCCTACATGGGGGACATTATTAAAGCTGGGGACATTTAAAAAAAATCCTACACTATGGGGGACATTGTTTTACCAGGGGGACTATATGGGGGACATTATTTTACCAGGGGGCCTGCATGGGGGACATTATTAAAGCTGGGGACATTAAAAAAAATTTGTACACTATGGGGGACATTATTATAGCTGGGGCACTATAAAAAATTATTTACACCGTGGGGGACATTATTTTAATTAGGGGCATTATGGAGGACATTATGGGCATCATGGGGGTCATGATTATAGTTGGGGGCAAGAAATAACTGCCAATCCAATTAATCAATTTTTCATGTCCCTTTTTTAACGGACATGAAAAACTGATGCAAAACAGATGCAAAATGGACATTAAAAATGGACACACGGCCAGAAAATGGATGCACACACTAATGCAAAGTGGCCAGGAAAAACTGACAGTGTGTCCGGTTTTAACCGACGTTTTTTTTCACTGTCGTGTGCATGTAGCCTAACTCTGTAGTGCAGGGTCACAGGGTGCGTGATCCCTGTGTTTATCAGGTATCTCTGCAGTCTTATGTAAAGCAACAGGTAACAGATCTGACAAACTCAGCTCTGTCGCCATTAGCATGTATTTATAATGCGCTGCAAATCACTCCGACCATTACTCAATAGCTGACAGTGTTGCCTGTAGCCAAAGTGCCGCAAGTTATCCTTTTCTAAAGCTTACACACATCACTCGTGCTTTGAATAGAACTCCCTTCAAACAGGTTAATGAGAATTAGCGAATGCATTGTCAGCCAGATCAAAGAATAACAGGCGATTGAACTGACCCTGCTGATTTCCATTTGATAAAGACAGTAGCTTTTCTTGTAGATAAATGTGCTATTTCATAGTATAGTCTGTAAATGTGTCATTCCCAGGAGTGTATACAGTATATACTATATGTCTTATTCATTTATATATGGTTATGCCCTTCTTTAAACTTCTTTAAGCAATTATTCAAGTGGTGCTCTAGAAGCATACGTTAAAAGTTATAAACATTACTAATATATACTAATATAGTGTAAATATATTAAGGGTCAGTACAGAGATCTCTCCCATGATCTATATGTACAGACTGTGACTGCGTCTAGAAGAAAGAATGTTTCTACACAAACATAGAAGAGGATTCTTTACGGTAAGAGCAGTGAGACTATGGAACTCTCTGTCTGTGGAGGTGGTGATGGTAAGTTCACTAAAAGAGTTCAAAAGGGGCCTGGATGTATTTCTGGAGTGTAATAATATTACATCTTATATTTTCTGGAGAAGGGTCATTGATCCAGGGAGTTATTCTGATCGCCTGATTGGAGACGGGAAGGAATTTTTTCTCCTAAAATGAGGAAAATTGGCTTCTACCTCATGAGGGTTTTTTTGCCTTTCTCTGGCTAAACTTTACAGGATAACAGGTTGAACTATATGGACAGATGTATTTTTTCAGCCTTTCAAGCTACAGTATGTTACTAATAAAGAAAATTATTTCTGACCACCTTTTTGCCATTCTAGTTTTAGCCCATTTGTGAGTGGAGTACGAGTCTGTTGGTACAGCTAAGATAGTCTTCCTCCATCTTTCACATTACCCATAAGCTACTGACAGAACCCTGTGTTCTTTGGGCCACTTTTGTTACAGTTTGCACAATAGCTTTTTGTTAGGATATGACCCAGGCTTTAACTGGCCCATGGGGGAACAGATGAACCCCCCCCTTCCCGCCCGGTGGGCCCCTGAGCCAGTACAGGCCCCTATTCCCCCACCCCTTGAACTGATACAACCATATGGTGCCAAAATATGCTGTGTTTTTATGCAGCGGATTTTCCATCCACGCTTCCACCATGCAGATGTTCCGTTGTGCCTGTTTTTTGCTGATTACTCCATCTTGACATATACATAATAAAGGGGTTGTCCCAGGAAAAATATTCTACAGTTTTCAGACCAGCTCCTGGATCTGAATTCTTTTGTAATTGCATGTAATTAAAATTTTAGCATAGTCACTGAGTTATTCAATATTTTTTTTTTTTTAACCTTATCACTGAGATGGCCGCGCATGCTCAATTTCATACTTCAGCTGCCTCCTGAACTGTGATAGGGAGAGCTGAGACACGCCCCCTTAGCTGCAGCAGATAAGACATTCCCCATGAGCTGCCAGCTTGATATAAATCTAACAGGGCAATGAATGAGGAGATCTCTGGATCCATGGGAGGTACAGGGCTGGTTATAGCTCTGTTAGAAAGAGATTGTCATGTACTATATGATGTCTGATTTTCATTTTTTACATTGGCCATGGGATAACTCCTAAAAATTATAGGAACAGACAAAGAAAAGTGACCTTGAGTTGAAACTTTGTTTTGCATGGAAATCAGAAAGTGTCAGGGCAGATAGTGAAAATTATAATTTGCAGGATATTCTAGGTACTGAGATGTTTTGCATTGCATTTCAATGCCTTTATTCCTGTAGGAGATAAGCCACTACCGGAAGATCATGGCAGCAGTTTATTCCCCTCTCCTTATTGATGTCCAAGCATGCATGTTTATGGAAGGAATAGCTGTCTGTTATTTAAAATGCATAGGTAGCTTTAGTGTTATCTATACATACTTTACATAGTATGATTTATATGATTATGTGGCATCAGGTTTTAGCTAAATATGTTTTTTCACCATTAGTTATACGCTAAAGCTTTAAAGTGTACCTCCGGTTATAAAATAACTTTCCATAAATGAATAGTGCGGATGAATGTAAGACATTTTGTAATATATCTTATTAAAGAAAAATGTTTATATCTGCTTTTATTGGGCTATTTTGATCTTTCCTGCTTTTAACATTGATGTCCATGGAGAGAGAAGGGGGAACAAAGAGGCTGCTGGATGAGAGACACACAAACTGTAGTTAGCTCTTCTACACTTAACACTTTTGACTCTAGTAGGACAGTACAGTACAAGCCTCCTTATCCTGTCTCCAGTCTCCATAGACTTTTGTGTGAGAGACAGGGGATAGGAGCTAATAGATATAAGAGGCTGAGTGAAGGGAAATAGGAGGAAATAAGCCATAGAAGCCCAGGAGAAAGCATAATTCTTTAATAAGATATATTACAGCTTTTCTTATATTCACCTGTACTGATAATTTCTGAAAACATGCCTATCTACAGTTGAAAGTCCTGATACAATTTTTCTCTTCGTTGTTCCTTGACTCCCTATGTCCAGCATCGCCCCTACAGGCCCTGTACTACATGTAATAATTTTGCCTGGACTGTTCCTTTAATAGATAGCAGCTCATGGTTTAATTTCCTCTTGCGTACAGATGTGTTAATCAGTATTCCAATTAGTCCTGTTACATAATGTTTATCACCTACACAAAACAAAACAAGAAGGACTCTTATTAAAGGGGTTGTGTCATCTCAGACAATGGGGACATATCACTAGGATATGCCCCCATTGTCTGATAGGAGCAGGTCCCAGAGGTCCCTACTGTATCTCGTAAACTGAACTGGCAAAGTCTCGGAGGGCGCACTGCTCATGCGTAGCTGCCCTCCATTCATTTATATGGGGCCGCCAAAATAGCCGAGCACTGGCTCGGCCATTTTCGTCCGCTCCATAGAAATGAATGGGAGCGGTGGCCACTCATGCGTGTTGCACCCTCCAGGACAGAGGGCGCAATATGCCCCCATTGTCTGAGATGGGAATAACCCTTTAACATTACATCCCTTTGTAATCGCTAACCTTAGAACCACCACCAAAGTAAAATATAACACAGGAAACAAATATAAAAATCACAAAACCGCTATTGGTATATATAGATATAAAAAAAATTATAATTTACTAAAATAGCAATGGGAGGCACATGAAAGATACCAGGGGTGGTTACAGTAACCTGAGATTACTAAACCCCCATATATACATACCTCGCTAGTAGTGATGTACCAAGTAGATCTATAATAAGAATCAACTAAAAAGCCAAAGTGGCACAGTACAACCAGTGGTATGATGGAGGACAAATGCTATGTTAGACTTGCTATGTGTCTCACTTCATTAAGTAGCATTTATCATGTAGAGAAAGTTAACACAAGGCACTTACTAATGTATTGTTATTCTCCATAATGCCTCCGTTGCTGGCTGGATTCATTTTTCTATCACATTATACATGGCTGGTTTCCATGGTTACAGACCACCCTGCAAACCATCAGTGGTGGTCGTGCTTGCACAATATAGGAAAACCACTAGCCTTATGTGCGCTCCCATGGTCCCAGCCAGCAGAGAGGCTGATGCTTTTTCCTATAATGTGCAAGCATGACCACCACTGCTGGATTGCAGGGTCGTCTGTAACCATGGAAACAAGCAGTGAATAATGTGATGGAAAAATGAATCCAGCTAGCAAAGAAAGCAATATGGACAATAACAATACATTAGTAAGTGTCTTGTATTAACTTTCTCTACATGATAAATGCCACTTACTGAAGTGAGAACACCTCTTTACCATAATGTTACCTTACATAATGTCGTATGTATTCTGCCATAAACGTATCCTTATGAGAAGGTTCTCTGAAATGCATCTAGAATAGCGTATAACTGTATATGCATTATACATAATATTGTCACATTTACCATGTCCAATGAACTGATTTACTATGATTTTAGATTTACCTGACAAACATTCCGGGCACATCTCCAGATTTATCTTCACTGCCTTTTATGACTCCTAGCGGAATTAATTTCCTATCCCCATCTAAGCCATATGAGTAAATTCTGAAAGAAGATGATTAGTGCACAAAGGTTTAAATAGTATAGAATATTTTAAGTCCTCGCAGGTTTGTTTCTATGACAGGTTTGCTCATGCAATTTAGAGAGCATTGGTTTGGGAACATAAGCAGCCATTTTCCCTGTGGTTGAAATCCAGATGTCTTCTGCAGTGCATGGTTAACTTCAGATGACAATATGCACAGGCTCTAGGGAGATATCGTCAGCTGACTAATTCTGCACTTATATTATATGACTGTAGTTAAACTAGTGGCCCATCTCTGCATCTGGATCACAATATGATATAGCACCTGTGATGGTTGACCATAGTATCACTGCAGTCTCTGGGCAGAATATTCTTAAAGAAGACCTATCTTGTATTATACAAATCCCAATGGGGTCAAGTGTCCACTAGATATATCACTGTTCAACGCCAATTTTTAGTAACTGGTATGGCAACTAACAAGCAGTTTGGATATCATAACCAACTAAATATATGAAAGCCAAGGGTGGGTCAATTTTAACCCTCTAGATCAGGGATAAACAACCTCTGGCACTCCAGCTGTTGTTAGACTATGACTCCCATATGCACTCTTGCTTTGCAGTTCTCGAAACTCCCACAAAATTAAATGGAGCATGCTTGGACTTGTAGTTTCCCCATGGCTGGAGTGCCAGAAGTTGCTGATCCCTGCTCTAGATGTACAATTGCATAAGGCCAGGAGTGAATGCAAGAGTAGAATTACTTGGGTTTGTTATATACTTTCCCCTTCCTTTTCTACACAAAGGGTAAGGCTCTGTATACACTGTATTTGAGCTTACTGGGCCATCAGCAGCATCTGTCATCCTATTGTTAAAACAAAAAACGGTTGCCTTTTGTGAACGAGGGTGGAGCATGAGGTCAGCTGGCCAGGCGTACACAAGAAAGACACTTATTTGGCCCTCAAAAGAGTCTAACAGGTTTTGAAAGACCCTATTTGCAAGTGATTGGCTTCAAAGGCTACTCTAAATGTTTTTTTTTTCTCCTGGACTTTTAGGACTAACTATGGTTAAAGAGCCTGGGCCCACCAGAGGATCCTCTAGTACTTTGTTGGGCCAGTCCAATGCTGCTCTTCGACAAGCCTAAACTTGACAATACAACCAAAACTATACAGCTATAATAGGCTTCATTGAAGGTGTGGCCTGAGAAAAAAAAATGTTCCAAAAGATTCAATAGGCTTGCATAGGACATCTTTAAAAATATTCTTGACGTATTCCGCATAAATGTAGCCAAAATAACAAATTTTAGGCATATGTTTACATCACAGACCATTATTCGAGCTCTACCAAGCAACTATTATTCTTTATCTTCCTTTGTTTTGGACTGCATGCACACTCGTACAGTCCCAGTGCAGTGAATGGGAGATATCAACATTAAACTCCAAGTCAGAAAACAAATTATGAGTATCACAGGGTGCAGATCCAACCAATGACATTCTTTTTTTTTTTGCAGTGATATGCACACTACCTGATTTCATCAGTGGGGTGTCAGCATTTTTGTAGCCATTCTGCAAACTATAGAAATCCATTTTGGGGCAAGAATAGCCAGTTCTAGTAGAAAAATTTAAAAAGTTTAAACTCTAAGAGCCCATTCATGCGGTGGAATCTTTGTGTGGACAGCGCTATGAAATTCCATTGGTTGTTTAAAGCAGCAATTGGGCCAACAAGAGACATGTCCATTCTTGGCATGGCGTGCAGACAGCCACTGCTTGAAGCCACGGCAGCTGTATGCTTGCGGCGTAGCTCCATTCAATGGAACTAAGCTGTGGATGGGTCCGTGGCATCTAAAGTGAACGACTGGGGTTGTTTTTGTGGAGGATTTTGACAGCATCAATATTTACCATGTGAATTGGACCTAAAAGTAATTTTCTCTTTAGCAGTTTTCAGACTACCTAGAATATAGTGTTGACCCCAAGTTTGATGCACACTGGAACATGTAGGCCAATTGCATAATTTATTGCTGTCTACCAAGATAGTGAGCTATTATGATTAATAAGTGCTCTATAACAGGGATCATCAACTCCCAGAATGCTCTGTTCACTTCTTTGCAAGAAGAACTGGTGAGCATGATGCATGCTGGGAGTTGTAGTTTCACAGCAGCTAGAGTGCTGAAGGTTGGTGATCCCTGCTGTATACCATAAGAAATATATTCTGCATTGTCACCCCAAGAAAATGGTAAGCAATGGCCCTATGAAACTACAGACCAGAAAACATGACCACAACATACCTCCCAATTACTATACTTTCAGCTTACCAAACTGTATTCTGCTTGTAACAGAGAAGAGAGATTTACTGTATTCTTTCACTTACTAGATAGATGAGCAGCCAGGCATATATTTTTATTACAGCCTGAAAGATTGCAATTACCGAGTGAGAATTTGTAGTCCTCCAGTATAAAGAGCAGTCATCAGTTCACATATCATTGAAATGTGCTTCATCAATGCTGGAAGTAGGAAGAGCTGTGCCATGGTCACATTTCTTATTCATTATATCCCACTTATTTTTCTTCATTTTTACTCCAGTATTCCCTATACTAGGTTATGTCATTAAGGCTATAGTGCCAATGTTTTACAGATCTATTTAATTAACAATGGTAGGTACAGTTGTCCTTACAGTATATACAGACAAGAAAATTGAATTACTTTCAATTAAATTTCATTACACAGCCACATCATCATGGATGCTGACCCAACAGATCAATATTTTAATCAACTAGTCCATCAAACAAGAACCTTCTTAATTTTGTTACAAGAACTTCTGAATACTCGCCCACTAAACTTAGTTTGCTCTGGGTATGAGACATTGAGGGGTTGAAAGTACAATTTCAATGCACAATTCTTGACTAGAAGGATCAAAGGCTTACCTTCACCATGACATCTCCAACTACCACATAAACTGCCTCCACAGACATACTGAAATCCATTATCCCATCAACTTTGGAATCAATTGAGAAAATGAAACAGAGGGGGAGTGGGAACTTCTAAATCTTGGCACCACGCTAGAAGAGGATCATCTCCTCCTTGTGTCCTCCTAGTGTCCTCCTAGACATCCACATTTTTCCATCACCATTGGTGTTACCAATGTTCTCTTTCACAGCAGCAAAGTCTCTTGGCCATAAATGGGCTCCATTCCTTGCTCTCTGACTATCTGACTTTGGTAAAGTTGCTTCCTTGGCTGTAGAAATCTCAGAGATGGGGATTTTCTGAACTTGGGCCTATCTCTGAGGAGCATGCACATGTCGGCCTTCACTGTAGCACAGCTAGACCTCAACTAAACAGACTCTAAGTAACCAGGAGGTGGACCCTAGTTAATCTCCTGGCAATCTATCACAGTGAGACAAAGTGATAACCATTGATTGTACACAAACACAATGATTTACAATATTTAACTTAATAATATGACATTACAACAATTAACCATTTGCAGTAACAGTACGGGGGTACTGTGCATAATCTTCATATGTCCTCCTATAGACCCATACTTGTTCTATCACCTCCATGTATCCTCCTATAGACCCTCACTTGTTCCAACAACTTCATGTTGCTTCCTATAGATCCATACTTGTTTCATCACCTTCTTGTATCTTCCTGTAGACCTATATGTGTTTCATCACCTTCTTGTATCCTCCTATAGACCCGTACTTGTTCCATCACATTCATGTATCCTCCTATAGACCCTCACTTGCTCCAACAACTTCATATTACATAGTTACATAGTTGTTAAGGTTGGAAAAAGACACAAGTCCATCAAGTCCAACCTGTAATCCTGCTATATCGATCCCTGGATCAATGTCCATCTTCCTTTTAAAAAGGGGTTGGGCCAAGGAAAGGGTGAGTAGAACAAGATTTCTATACATTGTCATAAGCCTCAATTTTATTTTGAATTAAAAAGTCATCTAAACCCTTTTTGAAGCCATCTACTTTACTTGCTGTGACCAGCTCCTGCAGCAGGCTATTCCAGAGATTCACAGCCCTTACTGTAAAAAATGCTTGTCGCCTCTTATGACCAAATCTTTTTTTCTCCAGTCGTAGGGAGTGGCCCCTTGTTTTTTGAGGGGGTTTAACACAGAATAGCTTCCCTTGATATTTTTTGTATGGTCCGTTTATATATTTAATCATGTCTCCCCTTAGACGTCTTTTTTCAAGGCTAAACAAATTTAGTTAATTTAATCTTTGCTCATAACTAAGATCTTCCAGGCCCTTTATCAGTTTAGTGGCTCTCCTCTGTATCTTTTCTAACTCCAGGGCATCCTTTTTATGGACTGGTGCCCAGAACTGAACTGCATATTCCAGCTGAGGCCACACCAATGCTTTGTATAGTGGCAATATTGCATCCCTGTCCCGCGAGTCCATACCTCTTTTAATACAAGACAAAATTCTGTTGGCCTTAGAGGCAGCTGACTGGCATTGCATGCTGTTATTTAGTCTATGATCTACTAATACACCCAGATCCTTCTCAACAAGTGACTCTCCCAGTTTTACTCCCCCTAAGACATATGCTACATGAAGATTATTCGCCCTCAAGTGCATAACTTTACATTTATCTATATTGAACCTCATCTGCCAAGTGGAGGCCCAAACAGTAAGTTTGTCCAAGTCAGCTTGTAACTTATTAACATCTTCCATAGACTGGACTGTATTACAAAGTTTGGTGTCATCTGCAAAAATAGAAACAGCACTATTAATCCCATCCTCTATGTCATTAATGAATAAGTTAAATAATAGCGGACCCAGCACAGAACCTTGGGGTACACCACTTATAACCGGGGACCATTCAGAGTAGGAATGATTGACCACAACTCTTTGGATATGATCCTGAAGCCAATTTTCAATCCAATTACAAATTGTATTTTCTAAACCAATAGACCTCAGTTTACTCATTAGTCGTCCATGAGAGACAGTATCAAACTCCTTTGCAAAGTCCAAAAACACAATGACGACAGCCTTTCCACTGTCCAGGCTTCTACTCACATCCCCATAAAAACAAATCAAGTTAGTTTGAAAGCTTCTGTTATTTGTATAACCATGTTGGCTATCACTTATTATATTATTGACAGTTACATAATCCTGTATGCAGTCCCGTAGAAGGCCCTTAAACATTTTTCCCACTATGGATATTAAGCTTACTGGTCTATAATTTCCTGGTGAAGACCTAGCACCCTTTTTGTGACCACCTATAGAACAATATTTGTTCCATCAACTTCTTTTATCTTCCTATAGAACAACATTTGTTCCATGACCTTCATGTGGCCTCCTACAGACCCGCATCTGTTCCATACCCTATAAAGCAAAAGCAGTCCAAATTGTTTCACTGTTTCTTATCCTCTCCCATAGTATACAGTCATGGCCAAAAGTTTTGAGAATGACACAAATATTATATTTTCACATGATCTGCTGCCCTCTGGTTTTTATGTGTGTTTGTCAGATGTTTTTATCACATACAGAAATATAATTGCAATCATATTTTGAGTAACAAAAGCTTACATTGACAGATTGACCACAAGTTCTCAATGGGATTAAGATCTGGGGAGTTTCCAGGCCATGGACCCAAAATCTCTGTTTTGTTCCCTGAGCCATTTAGTTATCACCTTTGCTTTATGGCAAGGTGCTCCATCATGCTGGAAAAGGCATTGTTGATCGCCAAACTGCTCTTGGACGGTTGGGAGAAGTTGCTCTCGGAGGACATTCTGGTACCATTCTTTATTCATGACTGTGTTTTTAGGCAAGACTGTGAGAGAGCCGATTCCCTTGGCTGAGAAGCAACCCCACACATGAATGGTTTCAGGATGCTTTACAGTTGGCATGAGACAAGACAGGTGGTAGCGCTCACCTCGTCTTCTCCGAATAAGCTGTTTTCCAGATGTCCCAAACAATCGAAAAGGGGATTCATCAGAGAAAATGACTTTACCCCAGTCCTCAGCAGTCCACTCCCTGTACCTTTTGCAGGATATCAGTCTGTCCCTGATGTTTTTTCTGGAGAGAAGTGGCTTCTTTGCTGCCCTCCTTGAGACCAGGCCTTGCTCCAAGAGTCTCCGCCTCACAGTGCGTGCAGATGCACTCACACCTGCCTGCTGCCATTCCTGAGCAAGCTCTGCACTGCTGGTAGCCCGATTCCGCAGCTGAAACACTTTTAAGAGACAGTCCTGGCGCTTGCTGGTCTTTCTTGGGCGCCCTGGAGCCTTTTTGGCAACAATGGAACCTCTCTCCTTGAATTTCTTGATGATTGTTGACTGAGGTGCAATCTTTCTAGCTGCGATACTCTTCCCTGTTAGGCCATTTTTGTGCAGTGCAATGATGACTGCACGTGTTTCTTTAGAGATAACCATGGTTAACAGAAGAGAAACAATGATGCCAAGCACCAGCCTCCTTTTAAAGTGTCCAGTGGTGTCATTCTTACTTAATCATGACAGATTGATCTCCAGCCCTGTCCTCATCAACACCCACACCTGTGTTAATGGAGCAATCACTGAAATGATGTTAGCTGGTCCTTTTAAGGCATGGCTGCAATGATGTTGAAATGTGTTTTGGGGGATAAAGTTCATTTTCTAGGCAAATATTGACTTTGCAAGTAATTGCTGTTAAGCTGATCACTCTTTATAACATTCTGGAGTATATGCAAATTGCCATTATAAAAACTGAAGCAGTAGACTTTGTAAAACTTAATATTTGTATCATTCTCAAAACTTTTGGCCATGACTGTAGGTTGATATAATCTACACTACCTTTTGTAAACCATTACCTCCTATAAGCTTCAACCCATGTCATACTAAACAAGAACGAAAGGGATCAAGTTGGCAACAAGAATGACTATCTCCTCCTTCGTCATTGTCTGTTTGCTAATGTTTCTGTGTGTAAACTTACAAAAAAATGCTCCTGTCCACTGGTGAGTATTTATATTACAATGCTATTGTATAAACCTACAGTGGGGCAACACGGACACCGTTTTTTTAAATCACATTATGCCACAAAACTGTAATTGCATTAATAAATCTCCCCAGTGTCTGTTCCACATTCTGTTCAGACTGATTGCAGTTTGTAGAAAAGGCTCATGGTGTGAATTCAATTCCACACAATGCACTTTTTCCATTGATGGGGTTTCTAATATTTAGTGAAATGACATGACAAAATTGGTGCAGATATGTGAGCTGTGCAAAATTAATGGCACATCTGATGAATCTCTGTGTAAGAAAGAAATTGTATACATTCAGCAGAATAAATTGTGAAGACACCATTTTAAAAGTTTTACCTATTTTATCTGTAGAACCTATAAAGCTAGGATCCATGCACAGAGCAAAGCTGTGTGAACAGACCTTATTTGGAGGCATATGTCGCCTCCATATGGTGAGGCACCATATTGTCCCTTAGAATCATTTTTTCGAAGGGAGATACCTCTATAATACAGTATGCATTTCAGTTTGTGAGAAAAAAATAAAAACAGGGAGGTACAGTGTGGACCCGTGGGAGCCTTTAGGCACAATTTAATTCCAAATGCACCTCTTCCTACACTATGATCTGAACTTCTATTTTAGCTCAAGATCAAATCCTGGATATAAAATCAATATAGGATTCCTATAAAGAGAACACGGTAGACACCACTGAGATGCAGAGCCTCCAGCAGAGCACCTCCGCTCCTTGTGTAGAGAGCAGATTTCATTAATGTCTTCCACTTTGTTCTGTTTGCCCGAGAACTAAGTGTACAATTGTTCTGTAAGTTAATAATGGAGGTAATTCAAAGAACAGGTTTGAAAACCCAGACGTTGAAAAGGCAACTAAATAAATAAAATGCTTCTTATTGTATCACTTGGAATTATAGATTATTTAGTGTGTGCTATGCCTGAAGCAGCAGCTGCTACACAGCATCTTATGTGACATTGGTGACAAAGACTGAGAAATGTATCAAAATTCTTTGTTTATGCTAAATTTAAAAAATTGCAGAACCAAGTTGGTTATTTGCATAGAAAAAAAAAAAAACGTAATAAAAAAAGAAAAATATTCAGAACATTAGTGTGATTTTCCCTGAGTAATTCTGTTGGCATTGAGTACTGACACCTTTATAAAAATGCACTGATCATGAAAATAATGGAGCAGATTTGTGGTGGGCAACACAAAAGTAATTTATGTTTGTGTGTGCAAACAAGCATGTAAAAATATGTATTTATTGTTATGTTTTTTTATTTTTTGATATTGCGCATTGGGTGGCACAGAGGCTCAGTGTTTGGCAGTAATGCATAGTATTCTATTTTAATACAACCAGGGCGATAACTTCAAGGAGTATTTAGTTTCTTCCTATATTCCACTGGATTCCTAAAAAAATAAATAAACACCATTACAAACTTTGTAATGTTTTGTTTTTTAAAGGGAGTCTGTCACCTCATTTTCACCTATATAACTAACAGCAGTGCCCCACAGAAGATTGCATACACATCCCAGACATACGTGTGTGCACTGTCTCTGTATTCCATGTCCAGAAAAAGCACTTTTATTCTGCAGGAAAACAACTCCCAAGTGCCAGGCTGAAAGTGAAACTAAAAACAGCTTTCTCTCCCAACTCCATTTCTAACAGCTATATCTTCTGATATACTGAATATAATGCTGTGATTTTGGCATCATTTTGAAGCTTGGAATGCCAGCTTTCAAAGAAACTAGCACGCCGGTCGGCACCTCGCTCCAGTGCACGCTGCACGTGGGAAGGAGCGATCTCCAATATATTAAAGCAAAGGAAGATCCTCAGCAGTCGTGTCTTCTGCTGTAACATGCGTCTGTTTAATGAATCATATCTTTTTATATAAAGTATACCAGTTTCGGCTCACAACCTTTATCAACAGGTCGATAAAGCCTGTTGATAATGGCTGTGAGCCAAAACTAGTATACTTTGTATGAAAGATATGATTCATTAAACAGACGCATGTTACAGCACAAGACACGACTGCTGAGGATCTTCCTTAGCTTTCAAAGAAGGTCAGAACCATTTTTCTATCTGCTACCAATCCCAAGATATGAGCAGCTAAAGCTGCCCTCCCCTCTTCAGACTAGTTTGCTTTGAGCACTTGCAGCAGCAGAGCCCGGCACTTGGGAGCTGTTTTCCTGCAGAATAAAAGGCGGCAAATCATAATTATATCATAGGTTGTTTTTAATCAGTGCAACTATAAAGCCGAGTGATTCGGCATGCATGCTAGTATCTGCACTACTGAACTAGGGGAGGCCTTTGAAGCACCAGAAATGGCAAAAGGCAGAGTGGATGCTACATGCATGTGGAACAAAACACCCCCTGATTATATGAAAGCCAAGTCTGGCACGTAACAGGTAGGAGATAGTGTTAGGTTCCCATTCTGCAGAGAACACCTTGACGATTTTGGTGAATGGGCTCAGATAATTTTGTACAAAATATATTTGCCAAGAGTCTCTGATTTATTAAACAAGCATAGCATGAGCTTTGGAATACTCTATATAACTATGGCATTTTGTGCTTTATCTGGTTAGCGGTGTGCGGTTGCAATCTATGTATTTTCCTTTGACATGTATTTAGCCATAGCAACCAGTACCTGCACTCTGGGATGTGCTGACAGAAATTTCTCTTTTTTTTCTTGGCAAATCATAATGAGGTCGTTATTATGGGTGACTTCAACTACCCAGATATAGACTGGGAAACTGAAACCTGTATGTCTCATAAGGGAAACAGGTTCTTGGCAATAACGAAAGACAATTCCCTTTCCCAACTGGTACAGGACCTGACTAGAGGGACAGCCGTACTGGACTTAGTATTAACTAATAGACCTGACAGAACAACAGATGTGCAGGTTGGGGGACACCTGGGAAACAGTGACCATAAAATAATAACTTTCCAATTGTCATTCAACAGAGTGTTTCTTCAGGGAGGAACAAAAATACCAAACTTCAAAAAAGCAAAATTTAGCCAACTAAGAGAGGCCATAGGCCTAACTAACTGGGACAAAGTCCTCAAAAATAAAAATACAGCCACAAAATGGGATATTTTTAAAAGCATCCTAATATCAAATTGTGAGCGGTACATACCTTATGGGAATAAAAGGTTAAGGAACAAGCAAAAATCAATGTGGATAAATAGAACTGTAAAGAAAGCAATAAATGACAAAAAGAAAGCATTTAAGTCACTAAAACAGGAGGGGAGCGAGGAAGCATTGAAAAACTATAAGGAAAAAAATAGAATATGTAAAAGAAAAATAAAAACTGCCAAAGTAGAGACTGAGAGATTAATCGCCAAAGAGAGTAAAACTAACCCTAAAATGTTCTTCAATTATATAAGTATAAACCTGAAGGTGTCGGCCCCTTACAGAGTAATGAGGGGGGAGTTGCAGAGAGCGATGAGGAGAAAGCAAAGCTACTAAATATTTTTTTCTCCACTGTATTCACTGAGGAAAATAAACTGTCAGATGAAATGCAGAATATAAAAGTAAATTCCCCATTAAAAGTGCCCTGTCTGACCGAGGAAGAAGTACAGCGGCGTCTTAAATAGATTAAAATAGACAAATTGCTAGGACCGGATGGCATACACCCCCGTATCCTAAGAGAATTAAGTAATGTCATAGCCAGACCCTTATTTCTGATATTTAAGGACTATATACTAACAGGGAGTGTTCCACAGGATTGGCGCATAACAAGTGTGGTACCAATATTCAAAAAGGGTCCAAAAGCAGAGCCCGGAAACTATAGGCCAGTAAGTTTAACATCTGTTGTGGGTAAACTGTTTGAGTGTTTTCTAAGAGATGTTATCTTGGAGTACCTCAATGTAAATAAGCAAATAACTCCATATCAGCATGGCTTTATGAGGGATCGGTCATGTCAAACCAATTTAATCAGTTTCTATGAGGAGGTAAGTTCTAGACTTGACCGCGGCGAATCAATGGTTGAAATGAGAATGCTTGGCCTGGGAGAAAATGTCTGTATGTGGGTAAGTAACTGGCTCAATGATAGAAAACAGAGGGTGGTAATTAACGGTACACACTCAAATTGGGTCACTGTCACTAGTGGGGTACCACAGGGGTCAGTTTTGCCCGTGATGAGAATGTAGTCCTGCCACTTTACAAATCAGTAGTCAGACCACACATGGAGTACTGTGTACAGTTCTGGGCTCCTGTGAACAAAACAGACATAGCAGAGCTGGAGAGGGTTCAGAGGAGGGCAACTAAAGTAATAACTGGAATGGGTTGACTACAGTACCCATAAAGATTATCAAAATTAGGGTTATTTACTTTAGAAAAAAGACGACTGAAGGGAGATCTAATAACTATGTATAAATATATCAGGGGTCAGTACAGAGATCTCTCCCATGATCTATTTATCCCCAGGACTGTGACGAGGGGACATCTCCTGCGTCTGGAGGAAAGAAGGTTTGTACACAAACATGGAAGAGGATTCTTTACGGTAAGAGCATTAAGACTATGGAACTCTCTGCCTGAGGAGTTGATGATGGTAAGTTCACTAAAAGAGTTCAAGAGGGGCCTGGATGTATTTCTGGAGGGTAATAATATTATAGGTTATAGTTACTAGAGGGGTGGTTGATCCAGGGAGTTATTCAGATTGCCTGATTGGAGTCAGGAAGGAATTTTTTTCCTCTAAAGTAGGGGAAAATTGGCTTCTACCTCACAGGGTTTTTTGCCTTCCTCTGGATCAACTTGTAGGATAACAGGCCAAACTGGATGGACAGATGTCTTTTTTCGGCCTTATAAACTATGTTATGTTACTATGTATGTTATTTTCAGCCTTTGGGACTGGTTGTCTGTCAGTGTGGCCCCCAAAGCACAAAATGTTGTGAACACAGTTCTCATGCAGAGGTCTAGCTGTGATATACACAGCCATATCAGGTCCTCCAGATTGAGAAATGTTCTTTGTAATTGCTGTCCACTTTGGCTAATAGATGAGGGACCTTTACAGGGTACTAACATCTTTTATTATTATTATTATTATTATTATTATTATTATTATTATTATTTTGTATTCTACTAATTTTCAGCTATAAATAACTTTAATTCTATTATTAAAAATGTTGAGCCCCTTTTTCTGTACAGCCTTGAGATTCTCTAGTAGCTGTTCTGTGTTTTTACTTTGTTCTGTCAGGCAGCTCAGCTGACGGCTTCTGATCTCTGACCTCTGAAACATGTAGTATTTAAAACTGGGATAAATGAGATAACCTCTTTAGCTCACATATTTTCGTCATAGAACAGTTGGGAGTTCTACATAAAAAGCTTGGTTTGTTTGTCCTGATATATCCATCATTTACTCTCTATGATCATAACACAAATCCCATTATTTACTTCAAACTTTAACCCTTTCAGTACTGAGCCACTTTTCACCTTAAATCCCAGGCCGATTTTTGCAAATCTGACATGTTACTTTATGTGGTAATAACTTTAGATATTATTTTACATTCCTCATATGTATACTTTATGTTGGCATCATTTTATAAATGTAATTTTACTTTTTTTGGACGTGAGAAACCTTAGAAGTTTAGAAGCCATTTTTCAAATTTTCAACAAAATTTCCAAAACCATTTTTTTTAGCACCAATTCAGTTATAAAGTGATTTTGGGAGGCTTACCTAATGGAAACCACTAATAAATGACCCCATTTTAGAAACTACACCCCTCAAATTATTCAAAACTGATGTTACAAACTTTGTTAACCCTTGAGGTGTTCCACAAGAATTAATGGAAAATGGAGGTGAAATTTCAAAATTTAAAATTTTTTGGTAGATTATTCACGTTAATAATTTTTTTTGCACACAGTAAGGGTTAACAGCAAACTAAACTTCAATATACATTACTCTGATTCTGCAGTTTACAGAAATACCCCATATGTGGTGGTAAACGTCTCTATGAGTTTGTGGCAGTGGTCAGAAGGAAAGGAGCGCCATATGGATTTTGGAGGCAGATTTTGCTAGAATGGTTTTTCGGCACCACTTTGTAATTGAGAGACCCTGATGTACCCCTACAATGGAAACCCTCAAAAAAGTGACCCCATTTTGGAAACTACACCCTTCAAAGAATATATTAAGGGGAGTACTGGCCACTTTTATCCCCTTTTATGGATTTACGGAATTTGGAAACACTTGGCTGTCAAAATGAAAAGTTTCATTTCTTCCAATAAAATGTTGCATTATCCCCAAAGTTTTCATTTTCACAAGGGGTAAGAGGAAAAAAGCACCCGATAATTTGTTACCCATTTTCTCCTGAATACGGCAACACCCCATATGTGGTGGTAAACTGCTGTGGGGGCACATGGCAGGACTCAGAACAGAAGGAGCGGCACATATTTTGATGGATTGGTTTGCGGGAGCCATTGATTTTGATTTTTTTGAGTTATTGTCTTATGTGGGGGCTCATTTTTTGCAGGATGAGGTGACGTTTTCATTGGTACCATTTTGGGGTACATAAGACTTTTTGATCGCCTGCTATTACACTTTTTGTGAGTCAAGGTGAAAAAAATAGCTGTTTTTTTTTTTTTTTTTTTTTTTACAGCGTTCACCAGAAGGGGCAAATCATGTGATATTTTTATAGAGCAGGTTGTTACGGACACGGTGATACCCAATATGTCTAACATTTTTTATTTTGTTAAGTTTTACACATTAGATGCATTTTTGAACAGAATACAATTTTTTTTTTGTGTTGCCATTTTCTGAGAGCCATATTTTTTTTGGGGGGGCGATTGTCTCAGGTAGGGTCTAATTTTTTGTGGGACAAGATGACGATTTGATTAGTACCATTTTGGGGTAAACACTATATAGCCAAGATCCCCTATAGGGTAATCCTCGGGGTGTTAATATATACAAAACCAGTTTGATCACACCTTTGATCAACAAAATTTGCCCCTTTAGGGATTCCCTAGGATTATGTAGATAAGACTTAACTTTTATTAGAAATGTATAAATAACAAATATTGCACTCAAAAATATTAAAACTGTCAGCCGGCAACTGTGCCCTATTGGTACTAACACCCACGTGTTGTGGGTATAATTAGGTAGCCAGGAGTCACCTTTTTATGAGGATATATTTTTATAGATACTATGTGACAACATATAGTTGGGGAATGGTAATAGCCCTTAATTCTGGAACATAGTATCATTAATAATAGAGGTTTCACCACTGTGCGTGGCTTCCTCCGTGCTATACCCACCCCCCTGACGAAGCCACGCACAGTGGTGAAACATGTTGGGATAGGGTGATAGACATCAGGTTTTAGACAGTTGGCAGCAAAGTCCTATTGTAGCTATTTATGGAGTGAGGCAAAGGTTTGTGCTAGCGCTGCTTAGGGAAACAGCATACAGAGCGAGGCATTGTCCTGGCTGGCGCTGTACAGGGAGACAAACAAATCGCGGTGATCACGTATCACGTAACCGCACAGACCCGCGATCTCCCGGATACAGAGCCAGTTTGTAGTACCGATCGTTCACTGATCGGGGGAAAGGTGTCCCCGATCAGTTACACAGACGGTACCTAGCGTCGATCACATATCGCGCACTTGCAGGTTCACACGCAGGACAGGCTGACGGACAGTCCAGAGCGGTCACGCACCACGTGACTGTAACGCTCCAGTGTCCCTCAGTGGCATGCGAACCGCTATACAAGCCTGCTCTGTTGGGGAAGCAGCTCCCCGGTCTTATTAAAACATAGGCAGCATTATCAACACAACCATTGCTGCTGCACGACCAGCCTTTTCTAATAGAGGTTAGTAGTGAACTGTGAAAATAGCCTATATAGAGGGCTCTGACCTGAAATAAGGCAGACTCTCTCATACAGCCCAGGCATTGATCGCTGTGTGCATAGTGGCAGCACACAGCGATACAACGAACAGAAAGCCTGTTTGTAGTGCAATTATAACAAAAGTAACTATTATAGGCTCAACAGCTCTAAACCTCTATTATTAATGATACTATGTTCCAGAATTAAGGGCTATTACCATTCCCCAACTATATGTTGTCACATAGTATCTATAAAAATATATCCTCATAAAAAGGTGACTCCTGGCTACCTAATTATACCCACAACACGTGGGTGTTAGTACCAATAGGGCACAGCTGCCGGCTGACAGTTTTAATATTTTTGAGTGCAATATTTGTTATTTATACATTTCTAATAAAAGTTAAGTCTTATCTACATAATCCTAGGGAATCCCTAAAGGGGCAAATTTTGTTGATCAAAGGTGTGATCAAACTGGTTTTGTATATATTTTGGGGTAAATACACCTTTTTGATCGCCTGCTATTACACTTTTTGTGAGGCAAGAGGGAAAAATATGGCTGTTTTGGCATAGTTTTTAAAAAAAAAAATTTTTTTACAGCATTCACCTGGGAGGCTATCTCATGTAATATTTTTATAGAGCAGGTTTTTACGGACGCGATGATACCCAAAAATCTTATTTTTGTGTTGCCATTTTCTGAGAGCCATATTTTTTTTATTGACGGTTTGATTAGTACCATTTTGGGGTAAATACACCTTTTTGATCGCCTGCTATTACACTTTTTGTGAGGCAAGGTGATCAGAAAATGGCTTTTTTTAATTGTTTTTATTTTTTACGGCGTTTACCTAGCGGGGTGGGTCATGTGATATTTTTATAGTGCTGGTCGATACGAATGCGGCCATACCTAATATGCCTGCTTTTCTTTTTTTCCCCATTTTTTACAATTTTTTTTAACTTTCTTTTGCGAAAATTACGCTTTTTTTTTTTTTTTAACTTGAAACTTTATTTTTTTCCCCCTTTTTTTCCCACTTTTTTTCACTTTTGGGGGTCTGATCCCCTGCACAATGCATTACAATACTTCTGTATTGTAATGCATTGGCTTTAAGTGTATTTCACAGTGCAATACACTTACAGCTTCCTGCCTGTGAGATCCAGGGGGCTGGATCTCACAGGCTTCCGTAGAAGGCAGCCTGATGCCTAAGGAAGGCATCGGGCTGCCATCAGGTCCCCGTCACAGCAGCGCGGGGACCCGATGAGTTCTTCCTCCCAGCGACGACATCGCACATGCCGCGGTCAGTGAGTGCATACAGCAGGGGTCCGGCTATCGGCCACTGCCGGACCCCTGCAGCTGATCGGGCGAGCGCAGCTCCTGCACCCGCCCGATCAGAGCACCGTACCAGTACAGGGCTGGGATTTGTGTCCCGGCTTCCAGCGCCATACATGTACGGCGCTGGGAGTGTAAGGGTTAAATGAATACCCCCTGCCGTAACATGTAAACACTGGTTTCTGCCATACTTACCTTATCATCTTCTGTGTTCCTTAATACACAGGTAAAGTGCTCTCAATGATGAAAAACAAGACAAAACTACGAGATCCTTGTTCCTTTACCTAGGTGGAATATTGTGTTTGTGAAGTTTCCATTAAGTAGAAGTTCGATGTTGACACATCTTTTTTTTTTTTTTGTTTTTTTTGTTTTTTACAACACTCTTTCTTAGACCCCCAAGGTCATTATAAAGGTTGACGAATGAGATGAGGATACAGCATCTCTTTATCAAGGATCTCTGCCTTCCTGTAGCCTAAAGGACATATGAATTATAAATCAACCTTCTCCAATCAAGGTCAAAGAAAACAAAGTAACATTTCATGTTGAGCCTGTTTGTCTCGGGAAGTGTTTGTGGTGCAGGACGTGCACTTCAGCTGTGACAGAGGCTTAAATTAGAGAGAAAATAGAACATTTTGGGATCCAATTCTAATTTGTACCATCTTCATAGTTTACTGTGTGATTTATTTTATAACGAAATGTTAGTGACTAGTTCCCTTTCTATTGTTCCTTATTTTATTTATTATTTATTTTATTTTTCTCGCTTATATCGGGCTGACATATTCTGGAGCTCTGTCCCCAGAATGTCTTTGGAGTGTGGGAGGAAACCGGAGAACCCAGAGGAAACCACATAAACACAGGGAGAACATACAAATTTCATGCAGATGTTGCCCTTGGTCAGGACACCAGTGCTGCAAGGCTAACCCTGCTACTGCTAACCAGTGAGCCACCATGCTGCCCAGCTTCTTAACCCCTCAGTGGGAGGATGAAAGCCCCCATCCAGGCCCTTTAAGTGACACAATAAGCGTTTATTGTGTGATCACAAAAAGAAGGGACTCCCATTGTTTAGTTACAAGCAGTTCTGGTATTTTGATTACTGGGGTTTTAGGCTACTTTCACACTAGCGTTTTAAAATTCCGGTATTGAGTTCCGTCATAGGGGCTCAATACCGGAATAAAACGCTTCAGTTTTGTCCCCATTCATTGTCAATGGGGACAAAACTGAACTGAAGACAACGGAATGCTCCTGAAAGCATTCCGTTCCGTCTTCAGACCATGCTGCTGTTTGCTCTCCGGTCCAGGGATCCGCACCAAGACGGATCCGGAATGACCCCCAATGCAAGTCAATGGGGACGGATCCGTTTGGTGTGGACACACCAGTAATCGGTCCTCCATTGATTTGCAATGGGGGATCATTCCGGATCCGGCTACAGAGCTAGACACATACATAAATACATACATACAGACATACATACATACAGACATACACACATACATACTCACATACTCCAGGGACGCCGGCAGCATGTCTTCACGCGCCTCCTGCGCGCAGCTATGACGTTTCCCCACTGCGCCCAGCAGAGGGCGCTGTGGGGATTCGTCATCACTGCGCGCAGGAGGCGCGTGAAGACGTTCTGCCGGCGTCCCTGGAGTATGTGAGTATGTATGTCTGTATGTATGTATGTCTGTATGTGTGTATGTCTGTATGTCTGTGTCTTGTTCCATGTTAACATGTGTGGGGCCGGAGCGCTGCTCCGGCTCCACACATGTATCAGCGTTAGCACGGATCCGTTGGCACCCTTTAGGTGCCGGATCCGTGCTAACGCTAGTGTGAAAGAGGCCTTATTCTGATAGCCCAAGGCCTAAAGAAGTCCCCCAGGATCTCCAATGATAATGCCTTTTAAGGCAATGCTTAAAGGGGTTGTCCCAGGATTTCACCCAGGCAGCCTGCATGACAACAGCATCGGAGCAGTTGATGCTCTGATGCGCTCCCTTGACCTTTAACTGGCTAAAGCAGTGCTAAAGCCCGCTCATCAGTGCCGGTGACATCACCAGGCTCACTGCTGGGCAGAAATGCCTTTGGCCTGCGCGATTTAAAATGTCTTAGGCCATGTCTGGATTTCCGTGAACTCAATCGGATTACTGTCTGTGATCCTTACCCCCTTCCTTTGATTCCTGATTTATTTAACCAGATTGTTGATGCCAAGGTGTTCTCCAAGTTGGACTTAAGGGGGGCATATAATCTGGTCAGGATCAAGGAAGGGGATGAATGGAAGATGGCTTTTAACACTCCTGAGGGCCACTTTGAGAACCTGGTCATGCCCTTTGGGTTGACCAATGCTCCTGCGGTCTTCCAGAATTTTGTTAATGACATTTTTCATCACCTTGTGGGGAGGTTTGTAGTCGTGTTTCAGATATGGTGACACATCAGGATCACGTTAGACAGGTGTTACAGATCTTAAGAGATAACAAATTGTACACAAAATTAGAGAAATGTGTTTTTGCGGTACAAGAAGTGCAATTTTTAGGATACCTGCTGTCATCTTCAGGTTTTCGAATGGATCCAGAGAAAGTCAGTGCTGTATTGGACTGGGATCAACCTGAAAATTTGAAGGCTCTTATGCGTTTTTTGGGGTTCACCAACTATTACCGAAAGTTTATTAAGAACTATTCGACAAAAGTTAAACCCTTAACTGACATGAGTAGGAAAGGGACGGATGTCTCAGTGTGGTCTGATGCAGCATTGCGAGCCTTTTCCGCTGTGAAGGAGTGCTTCTCTTCTGCCCCTATTTTGGTGCAGCCAGATGTCTCACAACCTTTCATTGTGGAGGTTGACGCATCCGAGGTGGGGGTAGGAACAGTTTTGTCACAGGGTCTGTCACCAGGTAAATGGCGCCCATGTGCCTTTTTTTCTCGAAAAAACTCTCTGCTGCGGAGAGAAATTACGATGTGGGTAACAGAGTTACTGGCCATTAAGTTGGCTTTTGAGGAAAAGCGTCATTGGTTGGAAGGGGCGATTCACCTAATCATGGTATTCACAGATCACAAAAACCTGGCTTACCTTGAGTCGGCGACTTAATCCGAGGCAGGCCAGATGGTTTTTGTTCTTCACCAGATTCAATTTCATTGTCACGTATTGTCCTGGGATTAAAAATGTCAAGGCGGATGCCTTGTAACGTAGTTTTCCCGAAGGGGGTTATTTTGAAGATCCAAGCCCTATACTGTCTGAAGGGGTGGTGATATCTGCTCTTTACCCTGATCTTGAGGCCAAGGTGTTTGAGGCCCAGGGAGATGCACCGGAGTCTTTCCCCCCTGTGAAATTGTTTGTTCCATCTGAATTGCGTCATAAGATGTTTGAGGAACATCACTGTACGGTGCTTGCGGGACACCCTGGGAGTAAATCCACTGTCGACCTCATCTCTCGTAGATTCTGGTGGCCAGGGCTGCATAAGTGTGTTGAGGACTATGTGTTGGCCTGTAGTGTCTGTGCACGCGCTAAGGTGACACATACTCGACCTTCTGGACCCCTACTCCCATTGCCCATCCCGTCCAGACCATGGACTCACTTGTCTATGGACTTTATCACTGATCTGCCTAATTTGTCTGGAAAGACAGTTATTCTGGTGGTTGTAGATCGGTTTAGCAAAATGGCGCACTTTAATGCATTGCCCGGACTCCCTAATGCTAAAACCCTTGCACAAGTGTTTGTTGACAACATTGTGAAACTTCATGGCATTCCCACTGACATGGTCTCTGATTGTGGGACTCAGTTTGTGTCCAGATTCTGGAAGGCGTTCTGTACCCGGCTCAAGGTTCAACTGTCTTTTTCCTCTGTTTTTCACCCTCAGATGAATGGACAGACAGAGCGTACTAATCAGAGTCTGGAGACTTACTTGAGATGTTTTGTCTGTGAGAATCGGGAAGAGTGGTCCTCGTTTTTGTCTCTGGTGGAGTTTGCCATAAACAATCGTAGACAGGAGTCCACTGGCAAGTCGCCGTTTTTTGGTGCATATGGGTTTTACCCGCAATTTGGCACATTTTCTGGTTCAGATATCTCTGGTATCCCTGAGGAAGAACGTTTTGCCGTCATCATTGTCATCTATATGGCGGAAAATTCAAAGTAACTTGTTAAATATGGGCAACAAGTACAAACGTGTGGCTGACAGGAAACGTATGAATGATCCGGACCTAAGAGTGGGTGATTCTGTGTCTGTCCACAAGAAACATTAGGTTTAAATTCCTTCTTGGAAGTTGGGTCCAAGATTTATTGGTCCATATAAGATCACTGCCATTATTATTCCTGTAGTATTTCGTCTTGAACTTCCTCAGGCCCTGAAAATTCATAATGTATTTCAAAGATCCTTATTAAAGAGATATGTTAAACCTTTGGAGCCATCTCCCTTGCCACCCGCGCCTGTCATGGTGGACGGCAGTTTGGAATTCCAGATCGCCAAGATTATTGACTCTCGAGTTTTGTAGAACTCTTCAGTATCTTGTTCACTGGCAGGGTTATGGACCAAAA
>ONZH01028462.1:0-52430 GCA_900303285.1 Rhinella marina | reverse complement strand
CCCTGTGCTGAGAGATACCCGGGTCCAGAATCAAAGGTCCCCAGTGCTCTCAGCTTTGTCCTCCCAGGCTCTTTGGGAGGACTCCAGGATGCAATGCTGCAGCAGGTACACGGCCACTCTCTGCCCACAGGTCCCGGGCTTGGTGTCACTTTGGTGGGCGGGGTCATAGGGAAATAGCAAGGAGGATGCGGCCGCTGCGGGGACCAACATTAAAGGGGTTCTCCAGGAATTAGGAAAATTAAAATACTTAAATATTACTTCTTTATAAATATATTCCCAAATACCTTTCATTAGTTATAATTGTTTGTTTTGTCTTGGGAGCAATCATTAGGAGAAACAAAATGGCCGCTGTCCTATTAGTACACACAAGACCTGTCCTAATCACACAGCAGGACAAGTTACTTCACAACACTCCTCTCCTACTTGTCAGAGCTTATGATCCTGAATACAGATTTAGGAATGGAGTTCATGAGCAGATGTGGATAATAAGCATCAGCACTTGTATGCAGTCTCCATTACCACAATCTGTCCTGTCCATCCTCTATGTACTTCATGTCTCCTCATGAGCTCCATTCCCAAAAAAATTCAGCTAAATATCTGACTAAACTGTATTCAGGATCATAATCCCTGACAAGTAGAGCAGAGAGGAGAATGAGGCAGCTCTTTACCTCAGTGTTGTGAAGTTACTTGTCCTGTGTGTTTAGGACAGGTTTTGTGTGTACTAATAGGACGGCGGCCATTTTGTTTCTCCTAATCATTGCTCCCTAGACAAAACGAGCCATAATAACTAATGAAAGGTATTTGGGAATATATTTATAATAAAGTAATATTTGCGTATTTTCATTTTCTTAATTCCCGGAGAACCCCTTTAATGTATGCAGGCGTCAGGACATGGACGTTTTAGAAGCGGTCAGCACAAGTGCGACCGCTCCTATAATGTCATTAAATAACGCGGTTATTAGGAAGCGTTGATATCGCCATATTTTAATACCGTGGTATATCGCAGACACCGGTATACCGCTCAATCCTACTACTGCGTCTATAATGTCGTCGTACCATTCTGTAGTCTGCTGATGCTGCTACTGCCTCCATAATGTAGTTGTACCACTCTGTAGTCTGCTGATGCTGCTACTGCCTCCATAATGTAGTTGTACCACTCTGTAGTCTGCTGATGATGCTGCTGCCTCCATAATGTCATCATACCACTCTGTAGTCTGCTGCTGCCTCCATAATGTCATCGTACCACTCTGTAGTCTGCTGATGCTGCTGCTACTGCCTCCATAATGTCGTCGTGCCACTCTATGGCCTTCTGATGATGCTGCTACTGCTGCTTGCCACTTCCACACCTGTTGTTGTCCACTCTATGCCTCATGATGATGCTGCTCCACCACTTCAACTCTGTCGTTGTGCCATCTGTGGCTTATGCTACTTTGCTGCTGCCACTTCCACATGGTTGTGTTGCTGCACTGACTCTGTTGTGGCCCCTGATAATGCTGTTCCCACCACTTCCACACTCTGTCGTTGTGCCACTCTGTGGCCTCATAATTCTGCTACTTCTGCTGCTGCCACTTCCACACTCTGTTGTTGTGCCACTCTATGGCCCCCTGATAATGCTGTTCCCACCACTTCCACACTCTGTCGTTGTGCCACTCTATGGCCTCCTAATGATGCTGCTCCCACCACTTCCACACTCTGTTGTTGTGCCACTCTATGGCCTCCTAATGATGCTGCTCCCACCACTTCCACACTCTGTTGTTGTGCCACTCTATGGCCTCCTAATGATGCTGCTCCCACCACTTCCACACTTTGTCGTTGTGCCACTCTATGGCCTCCTAATTCTGCTACTGCCACTTCCATACTCTGTAATTGTGCCACTCTATGGCCTCCTGATAATGCTGCTACTGCTGCTACCACTTCCGCACTCTGTCATTGCTGGCCACTCTGTGGCCTCATAATTCTGCTGCTGCTGCCACTTCCACACTCTGTCATTGTGCCACTATGTAGCCTCATAATTCTGCTGCTGCTGCCACTTCCACACTCTGTCGTTGTGCCACTCTATGGCCTCCTTGATGCTGATGCTGCTGCCACTTCCACAGTCTGTCGTTGTGCCACAATGTGGCCTCCTAATTCTGCTACTAGTGCTACTGCCACTTCCACACTCTGTCGTTGTGCCACTCTGTGGCCTCATAATTCTGCTACTACTGCTGCTGCCACTTCCACAGTCTGTCGTTGTGCCACTCTGTGGCCTCCTGATGATGCTGCTCCCACCACTTCCGCACTCTGTCGTTGTGCCACTCTATGGCCTTTTGATGATGATGCTGCTGCCACTTCTGCACTCTGACGTTGTGCCACTCTATGGCCTCCTGATGATGCTGCTCCCACCACTTCCACACTTTGTCGTTGTGCCACTCTATGGCCTCCTGATGCTACAGCTACTGCCACTTCTACACTGTAGTTGTACCACTCTGTGGTCTCCTGATGCTACAGCTGCTGCCACTGCCACCTCTACACTGTCGTCGTACCACTCTGTGGTCTCCTGATGCTACTGCCACTACCACCTACACACTGTCGTCGTGCCACTCTGTCAGACCTTCTACAGTCACGGGCAGGTCAAAGTTGACAACGGTTGACACTTGTTCTACATCAATTCCTCCAGAACATACATTAGTGGTGATGGAAACTTTTCCCTTGCCATCTCTGTCGTCGTGCCACTCTGTGGTCTTCTGATGCTACAGCTGCTGCCACTGCCATCTCTACACGGTCTTACCACTCTGTGGTCTCCTGATGCTACAGCTACTGCCAATGCCACCTCAACACTGTCGTCTTACCACTCTCTATGTTGCTCCTGATGCTACTGCCACATACACACTGTTGTTGTGCCACTCTGTGGTCTCCTGATGCTACAGCTACTGCCACTGCCACCTCTACACTGTCGTCGTACCACTCTGTGGTCTCCTGATGCTACAGCTGCTGCCACTGCCTCCTCTACAATGTTGTCGTGCCTCTCTGTGGTCTCCTTATGCTATTGCTGCATACACTATGTCGTCACGCCACTCTGTGGCTTCCTGTTGCTGCTACTTCCACCTCTACACTGTCGTCGTGCCACTCTGTGGTCTCTTGAGGCTGCTGCCACTGCCATCTCCACACTGTCAGGGGGGCTCTGCTTGTGTAAGCGTTTCATAGAACACGTTCTGTAGAAATCTATGTGGAATCAGTGAATTGGTGTAAAAGGAGTGCGCTCTTTCTTGCTATAGTAGGATCTTGGGCTTCTGCACGGTTCTTTATAGCTGGCGCCAACATTGACCTGTAAGGCTGAGTTCACACTTGAGTTATTTGGTCCGTTTTGGCCCCATAACTGCCCAAATACGTAAAGTGTGCAACGATTCTAAGAGCAATGCCTGTTATCTGCGTGTCATACTGGCTCACAGTATTCTTTCACTACCACAGACTCCCTATGCGTGTTACTGCAAGGCACAGTGTTCTACACCACTATACAGGCTCTCTGCAGCCAGGAAACAGCCGCTTTTTAACGCGATTCGCCGCGAATTTATCGGATCGAATCGTTTTGGAAAATTTGTCGAACCAACCAAATCGAATTTTTTAAAAATTCGCTCATCTGTAGATATGATATATATCTTTATTAAACTTTTGTTTTGGCATCCGATCTTTGAGTCCTAGGTTATTAACTGGAGAAGGTAGGAGGGAGGAGGCTTTTAAAGCACTGGTCTCCTTGTTTCCTGTCCCTGGGGAGGTGGGGTATCCTCCAGGTGGTGCCGTTGTGGAAGCTAAAGGAAAATCCAATTACCGGTTAGTAATTATCATCTTTCTGACCTTCCAGGCCGTACCCACCTGATAAAACACCACGTTTAAACTGAGCCTCACCATAAACCTTGAGAAGTGTGCAGTGGGTCTAGAGGAAGCAAAATACCCGGGCTATGTTATTGGCAAAGGGCTGGTTAAATCCCAGATCAATAAAGTTGAGGCAATACAGAACTGACCTAACCCCTTAACAAGAAAAGCAAGTCAAGGCCTTCCTTGGCATAACTGGGTACTACCTTCGATTTGTACCAAATTTTGCCTCGATCACAGCACCATTGATTTAATGAAAGGCTGTAAGTCAGTAATGGTGAAGTGGACCCCATAGGCAGAGAGTGTTCATCTCATCTGCATTGTTGGTTCTGGTGTCTCATCTTCCTCTTGACAATACCCCATAGATTCTATATGGCAGGGGTCCCCAAACTTTTTACACAGGGGTCCAGTTCACTGTCCCTCAGACCGTTGGAGAGCCAGACTATAAAAAAAACTATGAATAAATCCCTATGCACACTGCACATATCTTATAGTGCTTTGCCTTTCTTCCTACTTCTGCTGTTATATTACACTGCTTCCGGTGATGTGGGGCGCCGCAGCCGCAGACCGGATGTGCGTCATATGCAGGGGTACTATGCTGCCTGAGGCGAAAATTGATACTGCCCCCCCCCCCAATACCAAATTCTCAACCTGACCCCCTTCCCTCCTAACATTACGTAAATCACTACAGAACATACCGGCTAATACAGCGCCCCATACCTCTTACATCCAGTGATGTCTCCTCTGATATAGACTTCTCTTTCCTCATCTTCTCCTCTCAAACCAGACCGCCATGATGATTTTTCAGCCATTTCTCGTCTCTGCAGTTTGACAAAAAACAATCTTAGTTTACTAGTTTTCCATGATCTTAACACCCCCAATACTGTGCCTCTGTGCTCCCCAATACTATGATGCCCCCTAGTAGTAATAGTAACATAGTAACATAGTTTATAAGGCCGAAAAAAGACATCTGTCCATCCAGTTCGGCCTGTTTTCCTACAAGTTGATCCAGAGGAAGGCAAAAAACCCCTGTGAGGTAGAAGCCAATTTTCCCCACTTTAGGGAAACAATTCCTTCCCGACTCCAATCAGGCAATCAGAATAACTCCCTGGATCAACGACCCATCTGTAGTAACTATAACCTGTAATATTATTACCCTCCAAAAATACATCCAGGCCTCTCTTGAACTCTTTTAGTGAACTTACCATCACCACCTCCTCAGGCAGAGAGTTCCATAGTTTCACTGCTCTTACCGTAAAGAATCCTCTTCTATGTTTTTGTACAAACCTTCTTTCCTCCAGACGCAGAGGATGTCCCCTCGTCACAGTCACAGTCCTGGAGATAAATAGATGATGGGAGAGATCTCTGTACTGACCCCTGATATATTTATACATAGTTATTAGATCTCCCCTCAGTCGTCTTTTTTCTAAAGTGAATAACCCTAATTTTGATAATCTTTCTGGGTACTGTAGTCCACCCATTCCAGTTATTCCTTTAGTTGCCCTCCTCTGAACCCTCTCCAGCTCTGCTATGTCTGCCTGGTTCACATGAGCCCAGAACTGTACACAGTATCATTCTCCTTATAATGTGACAGTAGAAAATTCCCCCTAATTTGTGCCAGTACAAAAAATACCCCCTTTTAATGGTATAATCTGCCAATATAAAATACCCCTATATAGTGGCCCCAAATCAATGCACCCATAGTACTCCTCTCCCACCTTCCCCATAGTACCCGCCATAATGTGTCAAAGTATAAAATGCCCATATACAGAGCCCCCCCATATAAAATACTCCTTCTTTGTGGCCTCAGTAGATGCCCCCAGTGCCCCCCAATAATGTGCCAATTAGCAGTGCCCCCAATAATATGCCAGTAAGTGCCCCCTTAGATACCCTCATAGTGCCTCCCAATAATATTCCAGTAAATGCCCCCCTTAGATGCCCCCATATGCCAGTAAGTGCCCCCTTAGATGCCCCCGTAGTGCCCCCAATATGCCAGTAAGTGCTCCCTTAGATGACCCCCATAGTGCCCCCAATATGCCAGTAAGTTCTCCCTTAGATCCCCCCATAGTGCCCCCAATATGCCAGTAAGTGCTCCCTTAGATGCCCCCATAGCGCTCCAATCTAGTATTGTGCCATATAGAAAAAAAAAACACTTATACTTATCTCCATGAACCTGTCAGTGATGTGATGCAGGCCTCTTCCGGCCTGTGTCCCACGCTGTACGGCTCAGACAGCGCAATTGCGTCATCGCGCCGCCTGCCCGGCCTCTGATAGGTTGTAGGCCTAGTGCCTTCAGCCTATCAGAAGAACAGGGAAGGGAAACACCTCTCCCTCCCTGTTCCGCCGCAGCAGTCATCAGTATCGCTGTCCTGAGGA
Source organism: Rhinella marina (assembly GCA_900303285.1). Taxonomy (NCBI): domain Eukaryota; kingdom Metazoa; phylum Chordata; class Amphibia; order Anura; family Bufonidae; genus Rhinella; species Rhinella marina. The sequence goes on along the minus strand of ONZH01028462.1, from coordinate 46,205 downwards.
CAGCGATAAAGATGACTATGGAGATGAGCGCTTCCACAATGGATTCGCTCATCTCTCTGTTCCACTGACCACCAATGAAAGAGGTGCCGTAGTTTCGGGACCCCTGCTCTATGGGGTCTAGTTCAAATGGAGGCGTAAGGAGATCACATATCCGAAGAAAATGAATACATCTCTTTTCCGTAATCGCACTTCCTCGATATCATCTTTATCTTCCATTTCTGAAAACTTTGAACCAACGGGTAGAGTGATGAGGTCTGTTGTTACAAGTAAGAGGAAGACGCCCCCTGGTCCTACGTCAAATAATAAAAGGAAGAATTTCTTTGAGAGGAGGGGTGGTCCACAGGATTCCTTGAAGGTAATAAATTTGTCTCAACATATGCTGTCTTCAGTGGATATTTCAGTTTTGGAAAAGGGTTTTACTTTCTCTCCATGTGCTTCTTTCGACCATTTTACAGCGGTAAAAGATCTACATCTTTTTGCCCGATCACTTTTATTCAAGAAATGGCATCACAAAGAAGAGAGCACGGGTTGATATTTTTACCACGAGTGGGGAACAGGAAGCAGTACGGATCTTGGAAGAACTTCTATTAGAAAATGAAGAGATGAGGACCAATGAGATTCCATCGGTCTTAAAACGTAAGTCACAGAAGTTTCCGCCGTTATCACTGTGTCCTGCCATTGATCTCTTTGTGAAACTAGTGATCAAGGAATTTGAAAGTATTCCGTGTGTAATTCCTAGAGATAACTTATCCATGACACAACGGCAGAGCCTTAAAAGATTATCACAATTGTCGGATGTGGTTTTTAAACCCTCTGACAAGGGTGGTAATATTGTTATATGGCCCACCTCGATGTATGAGAAGGAGGCACATAGGCATTTGAAAGATAGGGATTGTTATAAGAAATTAACATATAATCCCTTGCACTCATTTAGAGGAGCCATGTTGTTGATCCTGGATAAAGCACTGGAAGATGGTGTCACGAGGGGGTAGACAAGGGTAGTGTGCCCTGAGCTAATCCCTCCTTCTCTCCCTGCCTACTTGCCTCAAACGGCCCTAGGTAGCCGCGGACAACCACGAAGGCGGTCCCTACACTGTATAAGTGCGCAGGAAGGGAGAGGGTACACAGGGACAGACAAAACACAGACGTAACAAAACACAATATAGAATGGTCAGCTAGCCGGGTCAAACACAGGAGGTCACGTAAATACCGAGGGGTCAAGCAGAGAGAAGTCAAAAGTCCAAAGTCCGAAATCCAAATCCAAGTAAACAATCCAATAACTGAGAACGCACAAGCACTGATCAATGGTGTAAGCAAATCACAGGCATCTGAGTGAGGCAGTTGCCATCTTTAAATAGCCCGCCCAGGATCATGTGATGTGGCCAGCATCACATGACCTGAGGCGGAGCAAGCTGTCCAAACAATATGTAAAGTAGCCATGTGGTGTGATCAGCACCACATGGCTAAACCCAAACAGAGAATTAACTCATGAAGTGCTGGCTGACAAGACCAGCACTTCAATTCCCTATTGCTCGTCTCTAGGGGGGCGGAGAGGTCCGGCGATGTCGTGCAGAGGGAGCGCGACGCCGACCTCGCGTGACAGTACCCCCCCTTCACGAGGGGCCACCGGACCCTTACCAGCGGGAGCAGGCTTATCGGGATGCTGCAGATGGAAATTCCGAATGAGAGAGTCGGCATGCATCCTAGTCAACGGCACCCAAGATCTGTCCTCCGGTCCAAATCCCCTCCAGTGTACGAGGTACTGGAAGGAATTACGGACCCTCCTCACATCCAAGATTCTGGCAATCTCGTGTTCTAACCCGTCCCGCTACCTCAACCGGAGGTGGAGGCTGTTCCTCAGGACCAACAGGAGCAACGTAAGGTTTAAGCAAGGACACATGAAACACATTATGGACACGAAGGGAGTCGGGCAAGCATAACTCAACGAAACCGGATTGATCACCTTGGTGATCCTGTAAGGACCAATATAACGCGGTTGCAAACTTGTAAGATGGAACCTTCATATTAAGATTCTTAGTGGATAACCACACCTTATCCCCAACCATTAAAATTCACAGCCTTAGACCTCTTTCTATCAGCTTTAACCCTTTGAACCTCTTTGGCCTTTTCCAGGTTCGATTGAACCTGGTGCCCAAACTGGCACAGTTCCTGGGAGAAATCATTAACCTCTGGGACAACCGATGTAGATGGGAAAAAAGGAGCCAAAACGTGGATGAAACCCATGTTACAAAAGAAACGGCGACACTCCAGAGGACGAATTGACACGGTTATTAATGGCAAACTCAGCCAGAGACAGGAATCTGACCCACACATGTTGGTTGTCTGCCACATAACATCTAAGATATTGTTCAACAGATTGATTGAGACGTTCAGTCTGACCATTAGTTTCTGGATGAAAGGCTGATGAAAGGACAAAGAAAATGTTAATCTTATTACAGAACGCCCTCCAGAACCTAGACACAAACTGTACCCCTCTATCAGAAACGAATTCTCAGGAACACCATGCAGTTTAACAATATTATCATGAATATAGATGCCAAGACCTTAGCAGAGGGTAATTTACACAAAGGAATAAAATGACACATTTTACTGAACCTGTCAACTACCACAAAAATCACCAGTCTTACCCTCCGAGCATGGCAAATCCGTGATAAAGTCCATGGACAAATGTGACCAAGGTCTACTAGGTATGGGTAAGGGATGTAACTCACCCATAGGTCGTCTCTTAGAATTCTTGGACCTGGCACAAGTGTTACACGCAGTTACAAAAGCTTGAATATCCCTGGAAATCGATGGCCACCAATACTGCCTCGAAATCAACTCCTTAGTGGCATGGATACCAGGGTGTCCACATAAAACAGAATTATGACACTCACCCAGCAGTCCGTAAACCGCAAATGAGCCGGCACAAATAATTTGTCATTGGGGGGTACCAGTAGGAGCGAGATGCTGTCCTGCCGAGATCTCAGAAGCGAGGTCAGGTGCGGTGGCGGCCACAAAGATCTCAGCTGGAAGGATGGGTTTCCGGAAGGGGCGTCAGGAGGTTGATACGCCTGGAAAACTTCGGATAAGGCGTCCGCTTTAACGTTCTTTGCTTCCGGGTCTGAAGGTAACAGAAAAATCAAACCGGGTGAAGAACAAAGCCCACCTCGCCTGCCTAGGGTTCAAACGTTTAGCGGACTCCAGAAACAATAAATTCTTATGATCCGTGAGGACCGTGACACGGTGTAATGCCCCTTCTAAAAAATGACGCCATTCCTCAAATGCCCACTTAATTGCCAATAACTCCCTATTACCGATATCATAGTTCCTCTCAGCAGGCGAGAACTTGCGGGAAAGAAGGCGCATGGCTTAAGATTAGTTAAGGTGGAAGATCCCTGGGACAGTACAGCCCCCACACCGTCTTCTGATGCGTCCACCTCAACCACAAAAGGCCTACTCTGATCCGGCTGGATTAGCACAGGAGCATTAGTAAAACACCACTTTAACCTTTCAAAGGACTCAATAGCTGCAGGAGGCCAATTACCCAGATCGGCTCCCTTGCGGGTAAGATCAGTAATTGGCTTGACCACCAACGAAAAATTTTTAATAAATTTGCGATAAAAGTTCGCAAATCCCAAAAATCGTTGGAGCGCCTTCAGGTGAGGACGGTCGCACCCAATCAAGGATGGCCTGCACCTTGACAGGATCCATTTTGAACGAGAAAGGGGTCAAAATGTATCCTAAAAAGGCCACCTCCTGAACACCGAAGATACATTTCTCCCCTTTGACAAAAAGCTTATTTTCACGCAAAACCTTCAGTACCTGTCTGGTGTGGGAGACGTGGGATTCCCAATCAGCAGAGAAAATAAGAATATCGTCAATATAAACAATCATAAATCTCCCAATAAATGCTCTGAAAATATCATTAACAAAATTTTGGAAAGACGGCGGGTGCATTACTCAACCCAGAGGGCATTACTAAGTACTCATAATGACCTTACAGGGGTGTTGAATGCCGTCTTCCATTCGTTCTCCCTCTCTGACTCTGATCAGGTTGTATGCCCCCTTCAAATCTAATTTAGAGAACCAGCAGGCACCCTGAACCTGATTCAGTAAATCAGGGATAAGGGGCAGCGGGTACCTGTTCTTAACCGTGATCTTGTTTAGTTCCCGGTAATCAATACAGGGCCTCAATCCTCCATCCTTCTTGCCAACAAAGAAGAACCTGCCCCCATTGGAGAGACTGAAGGCCGAATGTGACCCTTGGCCAGGCTCTCCTTAAGATAATCCCTCATTACATTGTCGCCTCAGGAGTGGAGAGATTATAAATGCGGCCCTTGGGATACTTGGATCCCTCCATTATGTCAATGGCACAATCGTTACTGCCGGTGAGGAGGAAGGAAATCAGTCTCCGACATGGAGAAGACATCCGAAAATTCTCTGATAAATTCGGTTTAGGACGAGAGACTCCGCTCGGTACCTCCTAGCTGCAGTACAGATTTTGCAACAATTGACACAATCATGTCCCCATTTTTCTAATTCACCTGCTGGCCAGTTGATCACAGGGTTGTGAGCCTGTAAACCATGGCAGCCCTAACACGAGGTCAGCAGGTAAATCCTTTAAAACCAGAAAGGAACAAGTCTCAGAAATGGGAGATTCCCCACAGTTAGGGTGACGTCAGGAGTACAAAACTCCACTCTCCCATTGCGCAATGGGGTGGAGTCGAGGGCCACAATTTGAATAATCTCCCTTAGAGGGACTATCGGTATACCCACTGATTGTACAAAATCGAAATTAATAAAATTAGCAGCGGAACCACAATCAACAAATGCTTGACCAACCCCCCTTAAGTTGAATCATAGGTAACAGAGATAGGTAGTAAAATTTTTCTCCTTACCACCGCTGGAGTTACCTTACTCCCCGCTGGGGATCTCCTAGAGGGCGGAAGCTTGGGACACTGCTGGAGCCAATGGTTCATCTCACCGCAGTAAAAAGCAGGCTCCCTTCAGACGTCTCTGTTCCCTTAAGGTTCCTCCTAACTGCATGGCTCCTCCGGAACCCTGGTGGAAGATGGACCTGGCATAGGATCTCAGGCAGGATGGCCAAGGAGGAGTGCTTGACCGTTCTTCCGTCTCTCCTCACCCGACGGTCCAACCTGACTGCTAGGGTCATGGTCGCTTCTAAGGAGTCAGGAGTAGGATAGCCCACGGAGAAGGTCCTTCAGTATGGTCAGAAAGCCCTGCCCTAAACTGGCTTCTTAAAGCCGGGTCATTCCAAACCAGAAGAAACACACCACCTCCTAAACTCCGCACAATAATCCTCCACAGGACGGTTACCCTGCCGAATGTCCCTGAGCTGGGCTTCAGCAACAGCCGTCAAGTCAGGCCTCCTCATACAGTAACCAAGAGCCCTGAAAAAGGCGTCCACCGTCTGACGGCTAGGGGAGTCTGGGGGGTAACGCAAATGCCCACTCCTGCGGATCACCCTGCAGCAGAGAAATAATTATTTTGACCCGCTGCTGCTCGGTGCCCGAGGAATGAGGACGTAGATCAAAATAGAGCTTGACACTCTCCTTAAAGGAATTAAAAAATTTTCGATCTCCAGAAAACCGATCCGGCAGCTTAATATGAGGTTCCACACTAGGATTGGAAGTGAAGGGGCCACTACTGAGGAGGATAGTAGCTGCTCCTGATGTTGGAGCCTATCAGCCAGGCCCTGCAGAGCTTGAGCCATACCCTGGACCTGCTCCGTGAGGGCCCGCAACTGATCCATAAGTTGGGCCTGTGATTCTGTCACGAGGGGGTAGACAAGGGTAGTGTGCCCCTGAGCTAACCCCTCCTTCTCTCCCTGCCTACTTGCCCTCAAACGGCCCTAGGTAGCCGCGGACAACCACGAAGGCGGTCCCCTACACTGTATAAGTGCGCAGGAAGGGAGAGGGTACACAGGGACAGACAAAACACAGACGTAACAAAACACAATATAGAATGCGTCAGCTAGCCGGGTCAAACACAGGAGGTCACGTAAATACCGAGGGGTCAAGCAGAGAGAAGTCCAAAAGTCCAAAGTCCGAAATCCAAATCCAAGTAAACAATCCAATAACTGAGAACGCACAAGCACTGATCAATGGTGTAAGCAAATCACAGGCATCTGAGTGAGGCAGTTGCCATCTTTAAATAGCCCGCCCAGGATCATGTGATGTGGCCAGCATCACATGACCTGAGGCGGAGCAAGCTGTCCAAACAAATATGTAAAGTAGCCATGTGGTGTGATCAGCACCACATGGCTAAACCCAAACAGAGAATTAACTCATGAAGTGCTGGCTGACAAGACCAGCACTTCAATTCCCTATTGCTCGTCTCTAGGGGGGCGGAGAGGTCCGGCGATGTCGTGCAGAGGGAGCGCGACGCCGACCTCGCGTGACAGATGGTGTCATTTCCAAATCGTTATATGAGGCATTAGTTGTTAAAGAACCAACAACACCTACTTTGTATCTGCTGCCGAAGATTCACAAAAATGCGACCACACCTCCAGGTAGGCCTATCATTTCTGGCTCTGGTAGTCTAATGGAGAATGTGGGGAGATACTTGGATTCGCAACTTAAGGGGATGGTTGTGAACCTACCTTCATATATTCAGGATACCACCGATTTTATTCGTAGGATTGATGGTATCTATTTAGAAGAAGACATGCTGTTTGTGGACATGCGACGTCGAGTCACTCTACACGAGCATAAGACACTCTGATGGTATCCGGGCAGTTTGAAACCTTCCTGGAGAGGGAGTACAGTGATCCACTTAAGAGACAATTTTTGGTTGAGCTGTTACGATTTGCTCTCACGCATAATTTTTTATTTTTGATGGGTCCTTCTACCTGCAGCTCCAGGGGACTGCTATGGGGGCGCCATTTGCGCCCTCATATGCAAATTTGTTCCTGGGGCTGTGGGAGAGGGGACCTTTTCCTGTCGGATCGACACGCATTGATGGACCGCGCCATTTTTTGGGCGCGGTACATCGATGACGTGTTTTTGAATCTGGCAGGGAAGTGTTCATGATCTGCATGATTTTTTTGCATTATTGAATTCCAATAACCTTAACATTAAGTTGACATTCAAATATGATTCAATTAATGTTGATTTTTGGATGTATTACTCTCCAGGGGGGAAAACGGCTCCATTCAGACAAGGATACATTAGGAAACCTACTGCGGTGAACTCCTATTTGGCATGCTTCTTCTTCTCATCCACCGTCAATGATTAAAGCCATACCGATTGGTCAATTCCTCCGGACTCGCAGGATTTGTTCATCAGAAGACTCTTTTGAAGTCCAGGCAGAGGATCTGAAACAACGTTTCCGTAATCGTGGATACAGCCAGCGATCTATAAAGGATGCTTATAAGAGAGCGAAATCAAGTTCACGGACAGATTTATTGTATTCCACCAAATCCAAGTCCTCGGATATGAAAGTGAGATTCATTACCAATTATCATTCTAGATGGAATGAGATGAGGAGATGTTTGGAAAAATTTGGCCGGTCCTTTTGGCTGATCCAGTTATTGCCAAATATGCGTCATCTGGCCCTTTGATGGTTGCGAGAAAATCCAGGAATTTGAAAGATCATTTGGTGAAAAGTTTTTATATAAAACAAATTCCACCAATTTTTCCTGGTATTGGTAAACCAAAGTGGGGTTTCTCCCCTTGTGGCCGATGCATAGCCTGTACGAATATGGTACGGGCCACGACTTTTTTCTGATTCTTCTGGTGGAAAAACCTATAAAATCTTACATCGTTTATCATGTTCCAGCACCGGCGGTGGTGTATTATGCCACATGTCCTTGTTTCAAAATCTATGTGGGCCTTACTACAAGGGAATTGAAGGTTCGTGTTCGTGAACATATTCGAGATATTACGTCAGCTTGTGAAATAGAAGACATCTCCTCTTTGAAACCAATTGCGAAACACTTCAAATGTTATCATGCATGTGATCCTTCAGGTTTAAAAGTCTGTGGTATAGATTGCATTCCTCCGAGTATTCGTGGTGGCAATGTGTCTAAAAAGTTGGCCCAGCTTGAATGCCGTTGGATCTGGCAATTGAATACAGTGCGTCCGTATGGTTTGAATGAATCAACTGGTTTTGCATCATTCCTATAGATGTTCCCTGAGTCCTCATCTCTTACCTGTTTTTAATTGTCAATATTTTATATATTTTATTTCATTATGAATTGTGTATAATTTTTATTTAGGTGCTTCACTGCTAATGCATATGTATGTATGACTTTGGTGAATGTGAAAGATCATGTGCTGTGATTTGCCATTATGTAATTAACTGGATGCGGACGGTGTATTTTAGGAAGTGCATAATATATATGAATTTATAACCTCTGATTATATATATAATTATATTTATTTTTGTTTGGTTATTTTTGTTTGGTTGTTTGTATCAATCATGTATGAAATGTAACATTATTTGTATTAATAATATTTTTTCTGGGTCTTTTAGGTTTTTTCTTAGGTTATTATTTTTTTTTTTTTTTTTTTTTTTTTTTGCACATTCTGCATTATTTATACCTCACATGATCACTCTATACATCATTTTTATTCACGTTTTTCGTTTTTTCGTTTTTATTTTTTCTCACATACATATATATATATATTTTTTCACATGCAATTTTTCTTCACATTGTATATTTTTTCACACACCTTTTATATATCATACACTTCTTATAATTCTCACTATATATTCATATGTTTATAGTTGCATTTTTTTGCAACTTAATGTATAAATACACTGATAGGTTCATTTCATGTCATCTTGTATTACTCAGTCACCCTTATAACTCAGTGTTGTACACTTTTGGAGGTTAAATCTATATGAATTCATTTATAATTTTGGCAAGTAATAACCTACGTAGGCGTGGTGTATGTCGATCTCCCCTGTATCTTGCGATATTCCATCGCGAGTCTGCGGTGGAGATTGACAGTATGTAGGTCCGATCATGTGATTCATCACATGATCGGGTGATGGAACGCATTTGGTTCTACTTCCTACTTCTGCTGGCACTTCCGTATGACGTCACTCATGGTCCGATCATGTGATCCAACACATACCTCTAATAGGATGGGTTATTCACATTGTTTTTGTAGCACAGGTTATACCTATTAAGCCGATTGTAAAACGCATACTGTGATTGGTGGTATGTTAGATTTAAGGAGGCTCTTGCAGTGATGACGCCACCCCCAGACGAAGGTTCGCCGAAACGCGCGTCGGGGTTGGCGCCATTGCATCAGGGAGTTCAGATGGGTAATTAATTCATACGTATACTGTCTTTTTTGTTGCACTTGCACTTTATTTATATCAGCTATATGATTGTGATGATTGTCTAACCCTGCTGTGCTCCCTTATGTGATGTCGTCTTCTACCCTGTATCTGTTTTCTCCTTTTGACATATTTTATCTTATGTATTATACTTTAATAAAGATCGTGATATTTATATGTGGTGCGGTCTGACCCGTTTCGTTCTTTTTTTGGTCTAGTTCAGGCGAGTTTGCTGGCCAATCAAGCACAATGATACCGAGGTTATTAAACAAGGTGTGGGCAGGTGCCAAGTCCAGCTGGGAAATGAAAGCAACATCTCCATAAAGCTTGTAAACCGAGAGAATCATGGAGTGCCCTAACATTTCGGCCTCATGCAAACGACTATAGATTTGGTCCTCATTTTTTTTTTTGCGGATCGGATGTAGACCCACTCATCTCAGTGTGTACTGTCCACATCCGTATTTTCATTCTGTGGCTCCGCAAAAAAAATAGAACATGTTCTACTCTTGTCCGTTTTGTGGACAAGAATATGTTATTTTTTTAATTAATATATCTTTATTTATAAATGTGTAAAATATTACAAATATAAGGCAGTATCTTTATTTTCTATTATTCTCTTCCAATACCCTCCCACCTCCCATATCCAAGGACTGCCCTGCTGGAGAGAAAAAAAAGTAGTAATAGAGTTGTTAGCATCCCAATCAGACCAGGCATTGCTCCATTTATTGTGGTTTTTCTTATTGGCGTAGAAAAATTTCTCATATCCTTTCACTATATATGTTAAATTTCCCCAGTTTGATATACATGACTGTTGAGTCGACATCCAACTTTTGGCAATAACCAGTCTCGCTAACAACAATATTTTTGTGAGGAATTCCTTTTTAGCCTTTAAGATTTTCAAGCTATTTAAATTGCCAAGGATAGTACACTGAATAGTTAAGGGGACTTGCATCTTAAAAGTATCTTCTATCTTCTTATAGACCAATTGCCAAAACTGGCTCACTTTTGGGCAGGACCAAAGAAGATGGACAAAATTTTTCCTTATGCACATATGAATGAACCCGGACCTACCCTTACTTTCAGCCAGGCAGCCCGCCTGACTAGGGCATCGGAGCATCTCATGCTCCGATTATAAAAAGGACACATATTCCCCATATGGACCAGTACAGCATTGCTCCTCTACTCTATAATCATTAGAAGACAGGAGAGCATAATTTGCACCTTTGAAGAATTGAAGAGACAATCCCCCTGAGATATTGGCTTATTTAAGTATATCAACTTAATCCTTACCCTTTTATGGCCCATATCAGTTCATTCAGAAGCTTCTCGATAAGTGTAAATAAATGATCCTCAACCCACAGTGGACTGGCTCATAAAACATACAAAAATTGTGGCAAAACCACTATCTTTATAAGTGTTGTTCTGTCCGCTTGCGATAGTGGTAACTTTAGCCAAGTAGAGATTTTCCTTCTCATTTTAGAGATTAAAGGCATCAAATTAAGGCGAGTATAATCTTGCCCAGATATCTGAATGATTCAGATTTACGCAAAAACTTTTATCACCATCTCTGCTGGCAGATGTACCCTATTCAATGGAAGGTGGATGGTCTTAGCCCAATTAATCTCTAGACTTGACATATAACCAAATAAGAATAGGCATTTCTAACCAAGGGCAGGACGCACCGATCTGCAAAATGTGGAACGCACACAGCTGGTATCTGTGTTTTGCAGATCGCTAAAAAAGGATACAGTTGTGTGCAGGAGATCTTCCTGGAAGATGGCTACACTGACTTCGGACTTGATATAACACAGTGGCCCAACACCAGCAAATCACATGGCTCCACAAACCATCACTGGCTGTGGAAACTTCACACTGGACCTCAAGCAACTTGGATTGTGTACCTCTCCACTCTTCCTTCCTTAATTTCCAAATGAAATGAAAAATTTACTTTCCTCTGAAAACGGGACTCTGGACCACTGAGCAAAAATCCAGTCCTTTTTCTCCGTAGTCCAGGTTTGACACTTCTGATGTTGTCTCTGGATTATAAAGTGCTTGGCACACAGAATGTGACAGTTGTAACCCGTGCCCTGGCTATGTCTATGTGTGTTGGCTCTTGAAGAACTTTCAATTAATATGCTTGGATATAGCACTCTGTGAACAGCCATCTTCTTTAGCAATGACCTTTTGTGGCTTACCCTCATTGTGGAGGGTGTTAATACCCCGTCTGGACAACTGTCAAGTCAGCAGTCTTCCTCATGATTTTGTAGCCTACTGGACCAGACTTAGGAAAGTCTTAGGAAACCTGTACTTGTTGATTAGCTGATTAGAGTGTGACACCATGGGGGAGATTTATCAAACCTGGTGTAAAGTCTGTATTAGGCTACTTTCACACTGGCGGCAGGCCTGATCCGGCAGGTGAAGGGTGCTGCCGGATCAGGCCTGCCGCAGTGACATGTGTGGAGCCGGAACCGCGCTCCGGCCCCACACATGTCACACAGTACATACATATACATACACATAAACATACACACACATATAGACATACAAACACACATACATACTTACATGCTCCCCGGCAGGTCTTCGGAGCGTCAGGACGGCTCACACAGGTCACGATTCCCCACAGCGCCCTCTGCTGGGCGCCTGGTGGAATCGTCATCTGACGATTCCACCAGGCGCCCAGCAGAGGGCGCTGTGGGGAATCGTGACCTGTGTGAGCCGTCCTGACGCTCCGAAGACCTGCCGGGGAGCATGTAAGTATGTATGTGTGTTTGTATGTCTTTATGTGTGTGTATGTTTATGTCTGTATGTGTCTATGTGTACCCGGATCCGTAATGGACTCCATTGAAAGTCAATGGAGGGCGGATCCGGTTACCATTATGGTCACACCAGACGGATCCACCCCCATTGACTTGCATTGGGGGTCATTCCGGATCCGTCTTGGTGCGGATGCCTGGACCGGAGAGCAAACCGCAGCATGCTGTGGTTTGTTCTCCGGTCTGAAGACGGAACGGAATGCTTTCAGGAGCATTCCGTTGTCTTCAGTTCAGTTTTGTCCCCATTGACAATGAATGGGGACAAAACTGAAGCGTTTTATTCCGGTATTGAGCCCCTATGACGGAACTCAATACCGGAATTTTAAAACGCTAGTGTGAAAGTAGCCTTAGACAGGCAGATAGTCTTCTAGATCATCATTTACCGGCGGCAAATCATGCTGTGTAATCAGAGGGTCTCCATCCTACATTAGGGTAGTAGCTGCAGGACAAGGTATCAGATATTGTTCTTGATAGGCACCTTACCATTTAAGTCCCCCTCTCTATACTGGAAATACCTTTCCAGTCTCCAACCAAACATCTGTCTGCTGCAAGACTCACTGAATATTATGTAGTCCTTCTGACCTCCTCCAATTCTATCAAATGATGCATACTGTAGTTCTGAAACGAGCTACATTACTTCCCCTGGATCCAGAAGAGGGGAGAGATAAAAGGGCACAACAAGAAGAGATTAAGAAAGACAGGTATGATGAGGGCAAGGAAGAGACAAAATAAGGGGAAGATGCACAACTGGGGTGAAAATGGAGTCAGTCAGGGAGGAGAACCAGAATTGTTCCCATTTAATGACCCAGATAATGTCTATGACTGTGTTTTTAACTAATGAAACAAGAAACTAGACAATGTGACAGACAATCCAGTACTTAGAGCAGATCTTGGACTTTTTGTAGATGGGTCTCGGTACTACCATGAGGGAGAATCATGGACATGATTCGCTATCATCACCATACACCTTACTACTCCAAGAACCAATTTCTCCTGGGATGTCTGCATAGGAGGTGGAGTTGAAGGCACTCGCTACAGCATGCATGATGATGGAAGGACAGATCGCTAACATATATACTGACTCCAGGTATGCTTTGGCATAGCGCATTATTAAGAATTTGGAAAAGTAGGGACTTTTTTTTAGATCTACAGTTCGATAACGAATGTAGAAGTTGTTGCTCAATTATTTAGTGCTTGCAGTTGTCATTATCAGGCTGAAGGCACACACATAAGATATCTCTACTGAGGAAACTGCAGGGCGATAAAACAGCAAAAGCTACCATTGTACCTCCCCTTCTTGCGATGGTGGTGTACCACTCCACAGCAGCACTAGGGAAGGTGGATATGTTATTACTGGCCCAAATGCAGAACCGGGCTTCTAATGAGGAAATTAGGGTATTGTAAGAAAAAGAGGCTGAGAAGAGGCAAGATGAAACTATGGCAGTTGAGAACAAACTTTGCCTGCTCCATTCCCGGTACACCCAGACAATGCATTTGACACATGGACCCACGCATGCATCAAAGGAAGCCATGGTAAGTTTGTTAGGTAATTTTTGGATTGCTGCGTGATTCAACAACATGGCTCAACTTTGTTCAGGCCCACGTGATCTGCTCTTGCCATAACACTGGATAGACAATAAATGTTACTGCTAAGTACACCTTGAAGCCATCATACCTGTTCCAGCGATTGCATTTCATCTAACGACCAAAAGTGGTCAGTATGGGTTTGTGCTTGTCTGGTGGATCTCTTCTGAGGGTGGCTAGAAGCATAGCCTGTTATGGGCCGATGCATCTTATAGGGCGAAAAATATGGTACAGATGTAGCAGCGCTAGCAATCACTGTTTTCGCTTTGCGTTGCTAACGAATCGCGACTTCTCCTCTTTCACTCCTTTCACTCGCAGTAAAAGTACACTAATTAGGTGAATTGGTATGCATTAGCATACAATGCGTACGCATTAGCATACAAATGTGTGCGCAGTAGCGTACAATGCATAGCATTCGTATGCTAATGCGTTCGCATTAGCGTACAATGAATATCATTAGCGTATGAATGCATTCATATTAGCGTTCAATGAATAGCATTAGCGTACAAATCATCAGATGCGTACTCTATTTACGATATTGTTCTGCGCTCACTCGATTCTCCTGTGATCGCTAGTGCTGCTACATCTGTATGTACTCCAAAATAGCACCAATCAAACCATCACCTCATCTCGAAAAAAATGAGCCCCTACATAAGAAAATCGCCCAAAAAATAAAAAAAGTTGACTTTCAGAAACTAAAACGATTTTTTTCCCCAACAATGCTTCTATTGTGTAAAACTGAAATACATTTTTTAAAAGTAGATATATTAGATATCACCATGTCCATAACAACCTGCTCTATATAAATATCACATGATCTACTTCCTAAGGCTACTTTCACACTGGCGGCAGGCCTGATCCGGCAGGTGAAGGGTGCTGCCGGATCAGGCCTGCCGCAGTGACATGTGTGGAGCCGGAACCGCGCTCCGGCCCCACACATGTCACACAGTACATACATATACATACACATAAACATACACACACATATAGACATACAAACACACATACATACTTACATGCTCCCCGGCAGGTCTTCGGAGCGTCAGGACGGCTCACACAGGTCACGATTCCCCACAGCGCCCTCTGCTGGGCGCCTGGTGGAATCGTCATCTGACGATTCCACCAGGCGCCCAGCAGAGGGCGCTGTGGGGAATCGTGACCTGTGTGAGCCGTCCTGACGCTCCGAAGACCTGCCGGGGAGCATGTAAGTATGTATGTGTGTTTGTATGTCTTTATGTGTGTGTATGTTTATGTCTGTATGTGTCTATGTGTACCCGGATCCGTAATGGACTCCATTGAAAGTCAATGGAGGGCGGATCCGGTTACCATTATGGTCACACCAGACGGATCCACCCCCATTGACTTGCATTGGGGGTCATTCCGGATCCGTCTTGGTGCGGATGCCTGGACCGGAGAGCAAATCGCAGCATGCTGCGGTTTGTTCTCCGGTCTGAAGACGGAACGGAATGCTTTCAGGAGCATTCCGTTGTCTTCAGTTCAGTTTTGTCCCCATTGACAATGAATGGGGACAAAACTGAAGCGTTTTATTCCGGTATTGAGCCCCTATGACGGAACTCAATACCGGAATTTTAAACGCTAGTGTGAAAGTAGCCTAAGGTGGACACTGTTAAAAAAAAAATATATATATAATATATATGATGAAAACTGTGCCAAAATAGCCATTTTTTGTTTACCTTGCCCCAAAAAGTATAATATTGAATGATAAAAAAAATCATATGTACCCAAAAATGGTACCAATAAAAACATCGGCTCTTCCTGCAAAAACCGAACTCCTTCACACGATAAGCAGAAAAATTAAAAGAAATTTAGCTGTGAGAAAATGAAGATAAAAATATGATTTTTGTTTTAAAAAATGCTTTATTATGTAACACTGAAACAAAAAAATAAAAATGCACATATTTAGTATGGTCGCGTCTATATCGACTTGGTCTACAAAAACAACACAACAAAAATAAAAATAGTGCCACAACAGCCATTATCTGGTTATCTCGCGTTATCTCGCAAAAAGTGTAATATTGAAAAAAAATCATATGTACCCCAAAATAGTACCTAAAAAACTCACCTTATCCTGTAGTTTCCAAAATGGGGTAACTTTTTGAGAGTTTCTACTGTAGGGGTGCATCAGGGGGTCTTCAAATGAGACATGGCAACTTAACCCTTTCACTACCGGAGGTTTTTTCGCTTTTGCGTTTTTCTTCCCTATCTTCCTTGAGCCATAACTTTTTTTATATTTCCGTTCACATAGCTGTATGAGCACTTATTTTTTGAGGGACATGTTGTACTATCTAATGCCACCATTAATTATGGCATACAATGTAGTGGGAAGTGGTAAAAAATTCCTAATGGGGTGGAATTGAAAAAAACAACGCAATTCCTCCACCGTTTTACGGGTCTTATTCCCATGTCATTGCGTTTTGCGGCAGAAGTAACCCATGCCCTTCATTCTCTGGGTCAGTACGATTACAACAATACTCCATACGTATAGGTTTTTTTTAATGTCTAAATGGTGTAAAAATACATTTAAACTTTGAAAAAAAAATAATACAGGCATTTTCGGTTGCGTTGATATCCATGATGTTTATATTTTTTATTTAGGTATTTATGTTTTTATTATACAGAAAGGGGGGTGATTTAAAATTTTATATATTTTTTAATATCTTTGTAATTTATTTTGAAGCTTATATATGAGCCTATAAAATCTGTTTTTTAATTTTTAATTTTTAGCCATCATGTATTTTTAAAATTAGTTTATTACTGTTGTGACAACTCGGAGGTCACTTAGCTCTTCAGAATCGCTGTCTTCTCACCTTAGACGGTTGGCACACCTCAAGAAGCCACTCCAACACTGCAGATTCGGGTGCAAACTCGGGTGCAGATTCGGGTGCAAACCAACTTTAGGCCTCTTTCACACAAGCGTGACGGATTAAGTCCGGATGCATTCAGGAAAACTCGCACCATTTTGCAAGCAAGTTCAGTCAGTTTTGTCTGCGATTGCTTCTGGCCACTGTATACACACTATTTGTCCCTCTTTATTGGGATCTGGGTCTACCACCCAGCTGCCCAAAACACACCACGGTGCTTATCCCACACAGGGTTAGAGGGTCCTGGCTTCCACAGGCCTTATCACAGCCTGCTCCTTCCCAAGACTGGGAACCCTGATTGAGGAGCCCAGCCCACCTTTACTGAGCTCCTCAGCTGGCTGATAATTACCTCAATACCATGCTTTCTCTGGGTGAGATACACCCTTTTAATGTCCCTCTGGCAGCCGCACTGCCACATATCCCCCTCCCCTGATAAAGGCCGTAGGACTTTTCACATTACATAAACCCCATATTTATAAGTCTAGTTTAGACTCTAATTTTAAAATACTCATGTGGGGATTTGAACTCACAACCTTCTATATTATAGGCAAGTACCTTAACCACTGGGCTATGGAGCTCAGTGTTAAGCAAATGATTAAAAACCTCATAGAAGTTCTCTTGTTTAATGCAAGAGAACCTCTTAGGAGGTTTTTCAATATCAGAGAAACCTCTATGAGGTTTTTCACCATTGACTTAACACTGAGCTCAATAGCCCAGTGGTTAAGGTACTTGCCTCTGATGTAGTAGGTTGTGAGTTCAAATCCCCACAGGAAATTTTGAAAATAAAGGCTAAATAAAGCTTAAGTACACAGCCTGTCATTTTGGGGTGTGTTTATTACTTTTTAATTCAATTTTCTTGGGAGATAAAGTGTTCTGTTACACCATATAGACGAACTTTTTTTCAATATTTTAAAAGTATGGGTGTTTTTGCATGCCTATAATGCCATTTTGTTCTTTTTTTGTGTGGAGAATGGGGTGATTTTACGTTTTTTTAAATATTTTCAAAAACTTTTTTTATTTTTTTACTTTTTAAGTCCCCTAAGTGGACCACAACTTACAATCATCAGATGTAAATGCTCCATTAGTCTGTATTGAAATCATTATATCACAGTTCACTGCTGCCACCTAGTGGCCTGAACTGGGATATACTAACAATGAACCTGGAAGCCTGGTACAGGCTGAGGCTTATTTAACCCTTACAGTACCAGCGCCGTACATGTACGGCGCTGGTACGATGCGGGCACATGGCGCCCGCTCGCGGGTGCGGCGGGCGTCATGGCCGGCAAGTCTCTGCTGTTTCTAACAGCAGAGACTTGCCGCTACCTACTGTATCGGCGGCGTCTTCCGGGGTGACTAGATGCCGTGATCACACGTGATCACGGCATCTAGTTGCGTCTAAACCCGGAAGCGTTCGCTTCCGGGTGGTGTACAGACACCCGTGTGGCCAATCGGGGTGTCTGTACACCATATGAAAACTGTAATCCTTGTTCTTTTTTTGTGTGGAGAATGGGTGATTTTACGTTTTTTTTAAATATTTTCAAAACTTTTTTTATTTTTTTACTTTTTAAGTCCCCTAAGTGGACCACAACTTACAATCATCAGATGTAAATTGCTCCATTAGTCTGTTGAAATCATTATATCACAGTTCACTGCTGCCACCTAGTGGCCTGAACTGGGATATACTAACAATGAACCTGGAAGCCTGGTACAGGCTGAGGCTTATTTAACCCTTACAGTACCAGCGCCGTACATGTACGGCGCTGGTACGATGCGGGCACATGGCGCCGCTCGGGTGCGGCGGGCGTCATGGCCGGCAAGTCTCTGCTGTTTCTAACAGCAGAGACTTGCCGCTACCTACTGTATCGGCGGCGTCTTCCGGGGTGACTAGATGCCGTGATCACACGTGATCACGGCATCTAGTTGCGTCTAAACCCGGAAGCGTTCGCTTCCGGGTGGTGTACAGACACCCCGTGTGGCCAATCGGGGTGTCTGTACACCATATGAAAACTGTAATCCTCGCTGGTGAGGATTACAGTTTTCAAAGTGCAATTCTTATTCTGGCCACTAGATGGCAGGCCAGGATAAGAAATGAGCAATTCATGGATTTAACTGCCTCTAGTAAATCCATGATTGCTCATAAAGAAAATTAAAAAGCCACAATATATAAGCTCATATTTGAGCATTCAAATAGTAAAAAAAAAATAAAAACAAAATGTTAAAAAATATATAAAAAATAAAAAAGATATAAAAGTTCAAATCACCCCCCTTTCCGTATAAGTAAAAAATAAATACCTAAATAACACTAAATATAGACATCATGGGTATCACCATGACCGAAAACACCCGTACTTTTAAAATATAAAAAAAAAATCCAATACGGCGAATTGTGTGGCGGAAAAAAGCGTCCAAATGGCGATTTGCCGTTTTTTGTCGCTTTTTTTTTCTAAAAAAAATTAAATAAAAAGTGATCAAAAAGTCATACACACCCCAGAATGGTATTAATAAAATCTTCAGATTGTCCCGCAAAAAATGAGCCCCCATACAGCTCTGTACACATAAATACCAAAAAGTTATAGGGGTCAAGATATGACAAGGAAAAAAAAAAAAAAAAAAGGGCAACTTTCGAATTTTTTTTCACTATCAAAACGCAGGAAAAACTATACATATTAGGTATTGCCGGATTCGTACTGACCAGTAGAATGAAAATAACGGGTCAGTTTTAATGCACATCGAACGCTGTAAATAAGAAACCCGTAGAACTGTAGCGGAATAGCGGTTTTTTTGCAATTTCACCTGATTTGGAATTTTTTTCCCGCTTCCGACTACACCATATGCAATATTAAATGGTGGCGTTGGAAAGTACAACTTGTCCCGCAAAAAACAAGCCGTCATACAGCTATGTGAACAGAAAAATAAAAGAGTTATGGCTGTTTGAAGGCAGGGAGCGCAAAACGAAAATGCATGACCGAAAAAACCTCCGGTACTGAAAGGGTTAAAGAACAGGGTGTTTTCACCAATCTTCGCTGGTGGAAAGCGCGCCTGAAGAGAAATCCCGCGTCAGGACGTAGTATGCGCACGATGACCTGACGCTGCATATGCGGGTTGAGTGGGCTCATATCGGGGCTGATGGGGGCTGAGTGGGCTGATTTGAGGTCTGATGGGGGCTGAGTGGGCTGATTTAAGGTCTGATGGGAGCTGAGTTGGCTGATCTGAGGTCTGATGGGGGCTGAGTGGGCTGATCTGAGGTCTGATGGGGGCTGATTTAAGGTCTGATGGGGCTGAGTGGGCTGATTTAAGGTCTGATGGGGGCTGAGTGGGCTGATCTGAGGTCTGATGGGGGCTGAGTGGGCTGATTTAAGGTCTGATGGGGGCTTAGTGGGCTGATTTAAGGTCTGATGGGGGCTGAGTGGGCTGATCTGAGGTCTGATGGGGGCTGAGTGGGCTGACTTAAGGTCTGATGGGGGCTGAGTGGGCTGATCTGAGGTCTGATGGGGGCTGAGTGGGCTGATCTGAGGTGTGATGGGGGCTGAGTGGGCTGATCTGAGGTCTGATGGGGTCGGAAAAGGTGATCTGAGGTCTGATGAAAAATATTTTTTTCTTATTTTGCTACTCTAAAATCTGTGGTGCGTCTTATAAAGCGAAAAATACAGTAACTGTGTTGTTAGCGCATTATTACAAAATTTTTGGCCCCACTTTTGATTTTGCCCAGAGCCACATTTTGTCTAAAAC
Source organism: Rhinella marina (assembly GCA_900303285.1). NCBI lineage: Eukaryota > Metazoa > Chordata > Amphibia > Anura > Bufonidae > Rhinella > Rhinella marina. The sequence continues at coordinate 25,879 of ONZH01028462.1, read as the reverse complement.
TGGCCCCGGCTGGGGGGGTGACTGTGGGGGTTTTTATGCCGGGGGGTGTGACTGAGGGCCATATTCATTGGGGCTTGGGCCCCGGATCTTTTGAGACCCTAGCAACGCCTCTGGGGTACAGAGAGGGCAATCTGTCACAAAGACCGGGATCGTCGAACGGTGTGTTGCCTTCCTGGAGCTCGAGTTCGACACATCGTGGATCGGGTGGACAGATTACTGGGAGGGGCTCGAGAAGATCCAGCAGTCATGGTCCATATCGGAACCGATGACAAAGTTGGAGGGTGGAGCGTCCTTAAAAATGATTTTAGGGATTTAGGTCATAAACTTAGGTCAAGGACCTCAAAAGTAGTGTTTTCCGAAATACTGCCTGTACCACGAGCCACACAAGAAAGGCAGCGGGAGATTAGGGAGGTTAACACGTGGCTCAAGAACTGGTGTAGGAAGGAAGGGTTTGGGTTCCTGGAGAACTGGGCCGACTTCTCTGTCGGCTACAGGCTCTACTGTAGGGATGGGCTGCACCTCAATGGGGAAGGGGCAGCTGTTTTGGGGGAGAAGATGGCTAGAAGGCTGGAGGAGTGTTTACACTAGGGACTGGGGGGGAGGGTAACTACATTATAGGAGGGGAAGATAGTGCAGATATGGATCAAACACATACTCGTTAAACTTGTCCTTACTGGTCATATGTCTTTTAGGTTGTCATCTTATTCAGTGTAGTATGGGCTACTAGTCCACACGTTCCATAATAGGCTAAACTTAGAAAAGGTAAAGTTTTGATGCGCTATTATTTTTTCAAAGCCACAAATCCTGTTAACCAAGTGTACTACTTCATTAATGTGTGGGAGTCCTGGCTCCTTCCAGTGATGTGTGATGATCAATTTCATGGCCATTAGTATATGTGCCACTATAAATCTGTAGTGTATTGGGATTAAATTCAGGTCTAATAATAGTAGGGCTAGAGCCGGAGACAAAACCCACGTACTGGAAGTTAAAATATTTATTATCCCCTGGGCCTTCCATAGAGGTGCCTTTTTTTTTGCACTCCCGTAGTATGTGTTTTTGTGTACCTCGCTGTCCACAGTTCCTCCAACACCTATCCGAGCAGTTATGATAAATGCGATTAAGTTTGGTGGGAGTAAAATACCAGTTATAATGAGTTTGAAATATTGCTTCTCGATATGTTATGCATCTAAATGATTTGTTAATAAGCTTAAATGAGTCACTCCCTTTCCCAGTTCTCTGCATGTTTGGTTGATTTGAATTTCAGTTTATTCTGAAGCATAGTGTAAAACAGAGAAATGGTTCTGGGTTTCTCCCAGTGGGGTTGCGTCTCCGGCATCCTCAGGAGCCCTAGAAAAGACACAATTTTGTACATATTCTCTAAGAATAAGGGATTTATGAAAATCTTTATGTGGTAAATTCCATTTCCTATGAAGATATGGGAATGGATAGAGTTGTTAGAGTCACATAGATGTTAATAACTAAGTCTTTCCATGAGTATAGGTCTAGGCCCGATATAGTGTCTTCTAAAGAATCTACAGGAATATCTTTCCCTCAACAAAACAGCTTTATATCTTTAGATCTGATAAAGGTGTTCCATATTTTTGGGAGGTTTGAATAGTAAGCATATCTGAGGATTTTATGGGACTTCCCCCATAGGGGGCCAATAGTTGGCTTTTAGGGGTCTTAGTTTGTATGAGGTGTTTTTCCATACACACCCATATTTTATTAGTATCATTTCTCCACCAAGTTGTAAGCTGGTCTAAAACTGATGCTTTGTAATAGTCAATGAGATTAGGGAGACCAAGTCCCCCAGCTTTGGGATGTAGAATCATGATATTAGCAGCGACCCTGGGGATCTTCCCCTCCCATATGAAGTTTTTCAATTTCCTAGTTGCCACTGTAAAAAGGAGTTAGGGACATGAATGGGTAGAGATCTAAACAGATATAGAAATTTGGGGAGTATGAGCATTTTGTAAGTAGCAATTTTACCAATCCATGAGGTAGCTGTCTTGGAAAGTTCAGACATTGATTTGGCCGTATCGTTAACGAGGTCGGGAAAGTTATGGTCATATAGAGATGATATCAGAGAGGACAGTTTAATACTCAAATAAGTAACTACCCCTGATTGCCAATCCAAAGAAATATTGTCCTTTTTAGCATTTGAAGTAGTTGTGTTTGTATTGAGATAGGGAGGGCCGGGACTTATCGTTGTTTATTTTGTAATGTGAAACAGAACTAAATGCTTGTGCTATGTGGAAAAAGGATTGCATTGATTTCAGGGGGTTAGTGAATGTCAGTACAATATCATCAGCAAACAAGGCGAGTTTTGATTTTGTCTGATCTTTATTAACCCTTTCAGTACCGGGCCACTTTTCACCTTAAATCCCAGGCCGATTTTTGCAAATCTGACGTGTCACTTTATGTGGTAATAACTTTAGAACGCTTTTACTTATCTAGGCCATTCTGAGATTGTTTTCTCATGACACATTGTACTTCATGACAGTCATAAATTTGAGTCAATATATTTCACCCTTATTTATGAAAAAATCCCAAATTTACCAAAAATTTTGAAAAATTTGCAAATTTCCAAATGTCTACTTTTAAAATACATAATACCTCCAAAAATAGTTAATACTTTACATTCCCCATATGTCTACTTTATGTTGGCATCATTTTGTAAATGTCATTTTATTTTTTTAGGACGTTAGAGGGCTTAGAAGTTTAGAAGCAATTTTTCAAATTTTCAACAAAATTTCTCAAACCATATTTTTGAGCACCAATACAGTTATAAAGTGATTTTGTGAGGCTTACCTAATGGAAACCCCCCGTAAATTAACCCATTTTAGAAACCACACCCCTCAAGTTATGAAAAACTAATGTTACAAACTTTATTAACCCATGAGGTGTTCCACAAGAATTAAAGGAAAATGGAGGTGAAATTTCAAAATTTCACTTTTTTGGTAGATTATTCATGTTAATAATTTTTTTCTTGCAACACAGCAAGACTAAACCTCAATATACATTACTATGATTCTGCAGTTTACAGAAATACCCCATATATGGTGGTAAACGTCTCTATGGGTTTGTGGCAGTGGTCAGAAGGAAAGGAGCGCCATACGGATTTTGGAGGCAGATATTGCTGGAATAGTTTTTAGGCACCATTTTGTAATTGAGAGACCCTGACGTACCCCTACAGTGGAAACCCTCAAAGAGTGACCCCATTTTGGAAGCTACACCCTTCAACGAATATATTAAGGGGTGTACTGGCCAATTTAACCCCCTAAGCGTTTTACGGAATTTGGAAACACTTGGCTGTGAAAATGAAAAGTTTCATTTCTTCCAATAAAATGTTGCTTTAGCCCCACATTTTTTATTTTCACAAGGGGTAACAGGAGAAAAGCACCCCATAATTTGTTACTCATTTTCTCCTGAATACGGCAAAACCCCCATATGTTGTGGTAAACTGATGTGGGGGCACATGGCAGGACTCAAAACAGAAGGAGCGCCATATGGATTTTACAACTCTGATTTTGATGGATTGGTTTGCGGGAGCCATTGATTTTTTTTTTTTGAGTTATTGTCTTATGTGGGGGCTCATTTTTTACGGGACGAGATGACGGTTTGATTGGTACCATTTTGGGGTACATAAGACTTTTTGATCGCTTGGTATTACACTTTTTGCGAGTCAAGGCGAAAAAAAATAGCTGTTTTGGCATGGTTTTTAAAAAATTTTTTTACAACATTCACCTGGGGGGGGCTATCTCATGTAATATTTTTATAGAGCATGTTGTTACGGACGTGGCGGTACCCAATATGTCTAACTTTTTTTATTTTTGGAAAGTTTTACACATTAGATTTATTTTTGAACAGAATAAAATCTTTTTTTTTGTGTTGCCATTTTCAGAGAGCCATATTTTTTTATTTTTCGGGAAATTGTCTCAGGTAGGGTATCATTTTTGCGGGACAAGATGACGGTTTGATTGGTACCATTTTGGGATAAATACGCCTTTTTGATCGCCTGCTATTACACTTTTTGTAAGGGAAGGTGACCAAAAAATGTCTTTTTTGGCAAGTTTTTTTTTTTTTTTTTACTGCGTTCACCTGGCGGGTTGGATTACATGATATTTTTATAGAGCCGGTCGATACGGACGCGGTGATACCTAATATGTTTATCTTTCTTTTTTTACCTTTTTTTTACAATTTTATTTAGCTTTTTTTTTGGAAAATGGCGTTTTTTTTTTTACTTGAAACTTTTATTATTATTTTTTTTAGGAAACTGCATTTTTTAACTTTTTTTTTTTACTTTATTTAACTTTTGGAAGTCTTATCCCCTTTACAATGCAGTACAATACTTTTGTATTGTAATGCATTGGTGGTAAGTGTATTACTCAATGTAATACACTTACAGCCTGCTTCCTGTGCGATCCAGGGGGCTGGATCGCACAGGCACTTAGGGATAGCAGCCACGATGCCTAAGGAAGGCATCAGTCTGCTATCTGAGCCATCGGGTCCCCGTCACAGCAGGGCGGGGACCCGATGGCCCCCCGCTCGCCATCCTGAATCCCTGAACTCCCGCACGCCACATGTGCCGCGGTCAGCGCTGACCGCGGCACATGAAGGGTTAATGCGCCGGCATCAGTGTTTTCACCGCACCTGAGCACAGCCGGACCCCCGCCGCTAATCGGGCAGGCGCAGCTCCTGCGCCCGCCCGATCAGAGTATGTACATGTACATGTACGGCGCTGGGACTTGTGTCCCGGCTTTTTGCGCCGTACATGTACGGCGCTGGGATTCTAAGGGTTAACACCTTGTATGTCAGGGGATTGCTGGATCATTGCAGCAAAGGGTTCTATAGCTTAGGTAAACAGGAGTGGGGGGAAAGGACATATCGAGTACCATTAGATAGCTGGAAAACATCATCAGACAGGGTACTATTAACTAAAACCTTTGCGGATGGAAGGGAATATAGAGCTTTTATGGCGGAAAGTATATTGCATCTGAACTCGAATTTCTCTAGAGCTGAAAAAGCGTATTTCCAATGAACCCTTTCAAAGGCATTTTCTGCATCGATTGTAACTAGTAATGTCTGGGTGTGGTTTAATTCACTATGTTGAATAATAGAAGTCATACGACAGGTGTTATCCGGTCCCTGTCTTCCTTTGATGAAACCGACTTACTCGGGGTGGATAAGGGAGGGTAATATGTAATTCAGTCTTGTAGCAAGTATTTTTGCATATAATTTTACATCTCCATTAAAGGGGTTGTCCGAGTTATTTTTTTGTTCTTTATATGTTTCTAACTTGTCAGGTATAACAACTTTCCCATATACTTTGTGTTTCTAAAGCTGCTGGTTTCTCAGAGTTGACTGAGGGTCACATGACCTGTGATGTCACCTTATCTCCCTGGTCTGTGATGTTTCGTGTACAAGCCTCAGAGTTCAGATAACAGTCTGTACACGAGACGTCACTGGCCACGCCCCCTTTCTTTGCCGGGCTCCTGCTATCTGCTCTCTCCCTGGATTCCTTCAGATAAAACATTAACCCCTTCAGCCAGAACACACTGAGGGCTCAAGGCTTTACAACAAATAGTAGCTGCAGCAGTGGGAAGAGACAAATGCTGGGCAAGGAGCTGTAGAGGAATTGTACAAGAACAGGTAGGGAGAATTTCCTGTGTGTATCAGCAGTGTCATTGTACAGCTGGGACTTGTAGTCCTACACAAACAACATGCTGCTAAGTATCCCAGCAGGCAGACATGTACTCACAGCACTTATATTCACTGCCTTTGCAGAGAAGGGGGGAGGGGGCAGGGGCAGAGATTGTTATTACTGCATGTAAACAAAGGCCAGAAGAGAACCAGGGAAATGAGGAAATATAGATTTTTTTTGCCTAAAACTTGCTGAACTTAGTTATATATTGCTGCCCATCAGATTTACAGTGCTATATTTTTTTTTCCATAACTTGGACAACCCCTTTAAGGAGGTTTTTGGTTTGGTCTATAGTTGGTTTCACTGGGTGATTTACTTTGTTTAGGTATGGTAACAATAGTCGCCTGTAGCATTTCACTGGGGAAATTACCCAACTCCATTGCTTTATGAAAGACTTTTTTGAGATATGGATGTATGATTTGTGCAAATTTCCTACAATATTCATTTATCAGACCATCTCGTCTGGGGGATTCTTTTAGTGGAGCGGTTATAATTACTTTAGTTATTTCTGTATCCGATATTGGAATTTAATAATTTAATTGAAAGATTTAATTATCTAGCTGTAATGGAGAAAGAATAGGCAACTTTACTTTCCTCAGGAAGGCATTGATGTTTTCTTGAGAGGCAGGGTTAGTTGCAGGGTCTGCTTCCAGGTTATAAAGATGTTTATAGTATTCTTTGAATGTATTTGCAATATATCTAGGGGCAACTTTTTTTTTGTTTAGAAATGGGGTCCTCTATATAGGCTATCTTCGCTTTATTAGCTTAAGATTTTAGTCTATTGGCTAGAAGGCGGGATGCTTTATTATCAAGCGAGTAGTAGTTTATTTTGGACCGTCATATAGCTTTTTCATGTTTTTGTAGGAGCAGATTGCTTAGTTGTGTAGCCTTTCTTTATTGAATTGTTCAGATATTTAAAAAGATATAGATTGTTTATGTTTGGTTTGCAAGTTTTTTTTATTTTTTTTTATAGTAGTGTCTATCTCCTGCGATGTTGTATTTTTTAATTGAGGAGCCTAATCATATAAAAGTACCTCTAATAAATTTTTTATGTGCATTCCATAATGTAAATGGACCGATGTCTGGGGTGTCATTTAGTTTAAAGTATTCTTTCAGGTCTGTCTCTATTTTAGTGACATGTTTATTGTTAGAGATGAGATGTGCATTTGCTCTCCAAATGTAGTCTGAGTGAGAGGGGTACATTTTGTTAATTGTCAGAGTAATAGGGCCATGGTCGGACCAAAGGATATTTCCAATGGTGGCTTTTCTGGCTCTGCCTATAATGTCTTTTCCCACAAGAAAAAAAAATATATTCTTAAATAGGTTTTATGATGGTGAGAGAAATATGTATAGTCTCTCTCGGATGCATGTTGGAGGCGCTAGATATCATATAGGTTGTGTGAGTTCACTATTCTGGAGAAGGACATCTCTGTTCTTCTAGAAGTAGCTGTAGTATCTAATATGTAGTCTAAAATAGTGTTGAAGTCGCCTGCTATGATCAGAGAACCTCTTTTCATTTTATTAATCTTCTTCATAACCTTCTGAAGGAAAGAGATTTTTCTTGATTGGGGAAAGTACACATTTGCCAAGGTCTATATAGAGGTATAGAGAATGTTATTTACGGTACAAAATACAATAATAAATCTTCATCAACCCACTGATCATGTATAGACACCGCTAGAGAATTTTTAAAGGGAGTCTGTCACCTCATTTTCACCTATATAACTAACAGCAGTGCCCCACAGAAGATTGCATACACATCCCAGACATACCTGTGTGCACTGTGTGTCTGTATTACATGTCCAGAAAAAGCACTTTTATTCTGCAGGAAAACAGCTCCCAAGTGCCCGGCTGAAAGTGAAACTAAAAACAGCTTTCTCTCCCGACTCGATTTCTAACAGCTATATCTTCTGAGATACTGGATATAATGCTGTGATTTTGGATATTTTTTACAGCTTGGAATGTCAGCTTTCAAAGAAGGTCAGAACCATTTTTCTATCTGCTACCAATCCCAAGATATGAGCAGCTAAAGCAGCCCTCCCCTCTTCAGTCCGGTTTGCAGCAGCAGCAGCAGAGCCGGGCACTTGGGAACTGTTTTCCTGCAGAATAAAAGTGCTTTTTCTGAACAAGGAATACAGGCACAAAGTGCACACAGGTATGTCTGGGATGTGTGTGCAATTGTCTGTGGGGCACTGCTGTTAGCTATATAGGTGAAAATGAGGTGACAGACTCCCTTTAAAGGAATTAATACTCCTCTCTTCTTACTAGGGTAGGAAGAGTGAATGACCAGAGGAAAGTTTGGATTCTGGATCTTAGGTGGTTATTATGTGAGATATGAGTCTCCTGAATGAGAGCAATCTCTGCGTCATGAGATTTCATTTCTCTCCACATCGTTACTTTTGAATGGCGAGTTGAGACCTCTGATGTTCATTCTAAACATATTAATCCCCATAGTGATGGCCTAGACATAAGATATCATTTAGTAATATGGATATTATAAAGACTAAGCGTCTGACAACCCTCAAAGTATTTAAAGATAAGCCTATGTAGACATGTACAAAAACAAGTGCAATAGTTTAGACAAAATATGAGATTGAGCCCAGAACATAAAATAAAATAAGCAAATAACTCCATATCACCATGACTTCATGAGGGATGGGTCATGTCAAACTAATTTAATCACTTTCTATGAAGAGGTAAGTTCTAGACTTGACGGCATGGAATCAATGGATATATTATATCTGTACTTCTTCAAAGCATTTGACATGGTACCAGAGAATGTGAATGCTTGGCGTGGGAGAAAATGCCTGTATGTGGGTAAGTAACTGGCTCAGTGATAGAAAACAGAGGGTGGTTATTAACGGTACATACTCAGATTGGGTCACTGTCACTAGTGGGGTACCACAGGGGTCAGTATTAGGCCCTATTCTCTTCAATATATTTATTAATGATCTTGTAGAAGGCTTGCACAGTAAAATATCATTTTTTGCAGATGACACTAAACTGTGTAAAGTAATTAACACAGAAGAGGACAGTACACTGCTACAGATGGATCTGGATAGATTGGAGGCTTGGGCAGAGAAGTGGCAGATGAGGTTTAACACTGACAAATGTAAGGTTATGCATATGGAAAGGAATAATGCAAGTCACCAGTACATACTGAATAGTAAAACATTGGGTAACTCTGACATGGAAAAGGACCTAGGAATTTTAGAGAACAGCAAACTAAGCTGTAGAAACCAGTGTCAGACAGCTGCTGCCAAGGCCAATAAGATAATGGGTTGCATCAAAAGAGGCATAGATGCCCGTGATGAGAACATAGCCCTGCCACTTTACAAATCACTAGTCAGACCACACATGGAGTACTGTGTACAGTTCTGGGCTCCTGTGAACAAGGCAGACATAGCAGAGCTGGAGAGGGTTCAGAGGAGGGCAACTAAAGTAATAACTGGAATGTGTGGACTACAGTACCCAGAAATTAGGGTTATTCACGTTAGAAAAAAAGACGACTGAGGGGAGATCTAATAACTATGTATAAATATGTCAGGGGTCAGTACAGAGATCTCTCCCATCATCTATTTATCCCCAGGATTGTGACTGTGACGAGGGGATATCCTCTGCGCCTGGAGAAAAGAAGGCTTGTACACAAACATAGAAGAGGATTCTTTACGGTAAGAGCAGTGAGACTATGGAACTCTCTGCTTGAGGAGGTGGTGATGGTAAGTTCACTAAAAGAGTTCAAGAGGGGCCTGGATGTATTTCTGGAGGGTAATAATATTACAGGTTATAGTTACTAGAGATGGGTCGTTGATCCAGGGAGTTATTCTGATTGCCTGATTGGAGTCGGGAAGGAATTTTTTACCCTAAAGTGGGGAAAATTGGCTTCTAAGGGTTTTTTTTGCCTTCCTCTGGATCAACTTGTAGGAAAACAGGCCGAACTGGATGGACAGATGTCTTTTTTCGGCCTTATAAACTATGTTACTATGTAATATATTAGTGTGATATAATAATGACCTTATACGAAAGGAGAAGGAAATAGCACAGTATATGACCATAAGTAGTAAAACAAAGTTAAAACTATAAATAAAACCTTTAGATAGAGACTCTACCATCATGTATGTGGTAAGGGCACTCTTTTAGGTTCTAAATTCAGAACCAAACAGGTGGTGGGGTCTAAGTATATACTTAGTGGCACACATGAGAGAAAATCAACATAAACATTCAAGCTGTAATTTAAGCTGAGCCCACGGATACTCACTCAAACAATGGGCAAGCAAGAAAAAACATAATAGAGTTCGTTAGGACCATTCCTTCACCAGCTTAGAAGGAGGGCCTTGTTTTTGTGGGGAAGAAGGTACTAAGACAAGGTTCCATTTCTTCAGGAGATCCATGCCTGCTTCAGGAGAGGACACCATATTAGAGATTCCTTAATAGGTGAGCAGAATCTTGACAGGGAAGCCCCATCTGTATAGGATATTGTGGTTTTTCAGTTCCTGAGTGAAGGTAGCATATTTGCGTCTTTCTTGGAGGGTGATCGCAGAGAGATCGGCAAAGAGTTTAATTCCAGTATATGGGGCAGGGAGGTGATGTGGTTTCCTCTTTGCTGCCAACATCTTTAATATGAAAAAATGTAGTGTGTCGCAAGGAAGTTCTGCAGAAATATTTTTAGGTTTTGGGACTCTTATGTGCCCTGTCAATGGTCAACTCATAGTCCTGTATGTCTGGAATCAGGATCTACATCAGGTCCTTTATATATTGGGGCAACGTTATATTAGTGATGGTTTCTGGAATGCCTCTTAATTTAATATTGTTTCTGCGGCTACGGTCCTCTAGATGCACAACTTTGGTCCTTAAAATTTCCACCTCATCTTCTAAGGAGTTGTGAGCATCAACTAGGTCATTGTGAGAGGTCGCAAAGGAGCCCATTTTGGTTTTAATATGGGAGACCCTTTCATCCACTTGAGGACTGAAGCGGAGCCATATTTTTTTTTTAAGTCATTATTCAGAGTTTCTCTAAATGACTCCATCTCTTTGATTGTTTGCACAGACATTTCTTTATATGTGGTTTGGAAGTCTGCAAATGCATCGTTGTGAGTAACAGATTGAGAGTCCTCAGCAGAGGAATCTTAAAGTTGGTCCTCCTCATCTGGAGTTTGAAGTCTTGTTTTTGCTTAGCTGGGCTAGAAAGTGGGGATTCGCCCTCAATCTCCATAAGTTTCGGGTAAAGGCGGACTTGTTTATTTAGTATACAGTCATGGCCAAAAGTTTTGAGAATGACACAAATATTATATTTTCACATGATCTGCTGCCCTCTGGTTTTAATGTGTGTTTGTCAGATGTTTTTATCACATACAGAAATATAATTGCAATCATATTATGAGTAACAAAAGCTTATATTCACAGTTAGAATAAGTTAATGCAGCAAGTCAATATTTGCAGTGTTGACCCTTCTTCAGGACCTCTGCAATTCTCCCTGGCATGCTCTCAATCAACTTCTGGACCAAATCCTGACTGATAGCAGTCCATTCTTGCACAATCAATGCTTGCATTTTGTCAGAATTTGTAGGTTTTTGTTTGTCCACCCGTCTCTTGATGATTGACCACAAGTTCTCAATGGGATTAAGATCTGGGGAGTTTCCAGGCCATGGACCCAAAATCTCTATGTTTTGTTCCCTGAGCCATTTAGTTATCACCTTTGCTTTATGGCAAGGTGCTCCATCATGCTGGAAAAGGCATTGTTGATCGCCAAACTGCTCTTGGACGGTTGGGAGAAGTTGCCCTCGGAGGACATTCTGGTACCATTCTTTATTCATGGCTGTGTTTTTAGGCAAGACTGTGAGAGAGCCGATTCCCTTGTCTGAGAAGCAACCCCACACATGAATGGTTTCAGGATGCTTTACAGTTGGCATGAGACAAGACTGGTGGTAGCGCTCACCTCGTCTTCTCTGAATAAGCTGTTTTCCAGATCTCCCAAACAATCGAAAAGGGGATTCATCAGAGAAAATGACTTTACCCCAGTCCTCAGCAGTCCACTCCCTGTACCTTTTGCAGAATATCAGTCTGTCCCTGATGTTTTTTCTGGAGAGAAGTGGCTTCTTTGCTGCCCTCCTTGAGACCAGGCCTTGCTCCAAGAGTCTCCGCCTCACAGTGCGTGCAGATGCACTCACACCTGCCTGCTGCCATTCCTGAGCAAGCTCTGCACTGCTGGTAGCCCGATTCCACAGCTGAAACACGAGACGGTCCTGGCGCTTGCTGGTCTTTCTTGGGCGCCCTGGAGCCTTTTTGGCAACAATGGAACCTCTCTCCTTGAAGTTCTTGATGATGCGATAGATTGTTGACTGAGGTGCAATCTTTCTAGCTGCGATACTCTTCCCTGTTAGGCCATTTTTGTGCAGTGCAACGATGACTGCACGTGTTTCTTTAGAGATAACCATGGTTAACAGAAGAGAAACAATGATGCCAAGCACCAGCCTCCTTTTAAAGTGTCCAGTGGTGTCATTCTTACTTAATCATGACAGATTGATCTCCAGCCCTGTCCTCATCAACACCCACACCTGTGTTAATGGAGCAATCACTGAAACGATGTTAGCTGGTCCTTTTAAGGCAGGGCTGCAATGATGTTGAATTGTGTTTTGTGGGATAAAGTTAATTTTGTAGGCAAATATTGACTTTGCAAGTAATTGCTGTTAAGCTGATCACTCTTTATAACATTCTGGAGTATATGCAAATTGCCATTATAAAAACTGAAGCAGTAGACTTTGTAAAAATTAATATTTGTATCATTCTCAAAACTTTTGGCCATGACTGTAGATTTAGTTGTAGCTCCCTTGTCTGCCCGGTAAACCATAGAAAGGGCAGATAATTTAGTCACGCGAGACATGATTGGTGCTTTTCTTTCTCATAAGATCTGTCTCAGAGCAAAACAAGTGGGTATAACTCCTAGTGGGTTGCTGTATGGACTCTATATTATCTGTAGCCTCAGGGGATCTTGGAGAATGATGGGATGTTGTGCGTAATGGCAAGGATCTGGTATTATCTTGGAGCCTGCTGGAGCTTGACTCTTTTGATTTCTGTTTTTGTGTAGAAGTTACAGTTTATTTTCCCATTCTTCTCCTGCCTATCTTCCACCGTTGCTGACGGAATATGAGTCATTTTGGGGTTGTTGGCAGGACTGTGGTTGAGGATCTAGTAGGGGCTCAGTCTTAGCATTTCTCTCATGTAGCCATGGGTATTGGTAACTCAGGCATGTCTTCTAAGTGAGAGCTGAGGCATTATAAATGGTGGATTGCAGTGCAGTTGTGATAGCTTCAATAGTCGCTAATCAGTGGTCGTGAATATAGTCAGCTGCTTTAGGCTGCAACTTCCAAAGGTCACCTAAATTTGTTGTTAAATGGAACTGGAGGATCTCCCGTGATCAGCTGTGATCCTTTCGGGTGCTTATATGGTTGTATTCTATAGTGAAACACAGTGAAAAGGCAATGCTGCAAAAGCTTCCATGGCCGCTTTAGGCCCCACTCTAGGCCGCAACTTCCGGAGGTCACCTACCGCAATGAATTTGGTATTAAATTAATCCTGGGGATCTTCGGTGACCAGTTACAGTGGGGAAAAAAAGTATTTAGTCAGCCACCAATTGTGCAAGTTCTCCCACTTAAAAAGATGAGAGAGGCCTGTAATTGACATCATCGATAGACCTCAACTATGAGAGACAAAATGAGAAAACAAATCCAGAAAATCATATTGTCTGATTTTTAAAGAATTTATTTGCAAATTATGGTTTAAAATAAGTATTTGGTCAATAACAAAAGTTCATCTCAATACTTTGTTATATATCCTTTGTTGGCAATGACATAGGTCAAACGTTTTCTGTAAGTCTTAACAAGGTTGGCACACACTGTTGCTAGTATGTTGGCCCATTCCTCCATGCAGATCTCCTCTAGAGCAGTGATGTTTTCGGGCAGTCGCTGGGCAATACAGACTTTCAACTCCCTCCAAAGGTTTTCTATGTGGTTGAGATCTGGAGACTGGCTAGGCCACTCCAGGACCTTGAAATGCTTCTTACGAAGCCACTCCTTCATTGCCCTGGCGGTGTGCTTGGGATCATTGTCATGCTGAAAGACCCAGCCACATTTCATCTTCAATGCCCTTGCTGATGGAAGGAGGCTTGCAATCAAAATCTCACGATACATGGCCCCATTCATTCTTTCATGTACACGGATCAGTTGTCCTGGTCCCTTTGGAGAGAAACAGCCCCAAAGCATGATGTTGCCACCCCCATGCTTCACAGTAGGTATGGTGTTCTTTGGATGCAACTCAGCATTTACTCTCCTCCAAACACGTTGTGTTTCTACCAAACAGTTCTACTTTGGTTTCATCTGACCATATGACATTCTCCCAATACTCTTCTGAAACATCCAAATGCTCTCTAGCAAACTTCATATGGGCCCGGATATGTACTGGCTTAAGCAGGGGGACACGTCTGGCACTGCAGGATCTGAGTCCCTGGCGGGGTAGTGTGTTACTGACGGTAGCCTTTGTTAAGTTGGTCCCAGCTTTCTGCAGGTCATTCACTAGGTCCCCCCGTGTGGTTCTGGGATTTTTGCTCACAGCTCTTGTGATCATTTTGACCCCACGTGGTGAGATCTTGCGTGGAGCCCCTGATCAAGGGATTTTATCAGTGGTCTTGTATGTCTTCCATTTTCTAATTATTGCTCCCACAGTTGATTTCTTCACACCAAGCTGCTTGCCTATTGCAGATTCAGTCTTCCCAGCCTGGTGCCGGTCTACAATTTTGTTTCTGGTGTCCTTCGATAGCTCTTTGGTCTTCACCATAGTGGAGTTTGGAGTGTGACTGTTTGAGGTTGTGGACAGGTGTCTTTTATACTGATAACAAGTTCAAACAGGTGCCATTACTACAGGTAATGAGTGTAGGACAGAGGAGCCTCTTAAAGAAGAAGTTACAGGTCTGTGAGAGCCAGAAAACTTGCTTGTTTGTAGGTGACCAAATACTTATTTTCCACCATAATTTGCAAATAAATTCTTTAAAAATCAGACAATGTGATTTTCTGGAATTGTTTTCTCATTTTGTCTCTCATAGTTGAGGTCTACCTATGATGTCAATTACAGGCCTCTCTCATCTTTTTAATTGGGAGAACTTGCACTATTGGTGGCTGACTAAATACTTTTTTCCCCACTGTATGTCCTTTTCGGGGGTCTTTAGGTCTGTTTTCCGTGTTAAACAGTTGTTTGAAGACAGCGTTGGACAGAGCAGAGAGGAAGTGCGTCCAGACTTGTTAGCACCCAAACTCCGCCCCCACCACACCTGGTTTTGGCTCAGAATCACTGATGGAAATCACTAACCTAAACACTGATGTGTGAATGAGACATAACCAGTGTATTATTACAAATGAGTCCCAAACTAGGGGATTACACCTTGCTTGTCTGTGGGATTCAAATTAGTTAAGTTAGAAAAAGTACAGAGGAGAGCCACAAAACTCATAAAGGGCCTCGAATATCTTAACTATGAGCAAAGATTAATTGAACTGAATTTGTTTAGCCTTGAAAAAAGACGTCTAAGGGGGGACATGATTAACCTGTACAAATATATAAACGGACCATACAGAAAATATCAAGGGAAGCTAATCTGTGTTAAACCCCCTCAAAAAACAAGAGGCCACTCCCTACAACTGGAGAAAAAAAATATTCGACAAGCATTCTTTACAGTAAGATCTGTGAATCTCTGGAATAGCCTGCCACAGGAACTGGTCACAGCAAATACAGTAGATGGCTTCAAAAAAGTTTAGATGACTTTTTAATTCAAAATAAAATTGATGCTTATAACAATGTATAGAAATCTTGTTCTACACACCCTTTCCCCTTGGCCCAACCCCTTTTTTAAAAGGAAGATGGACATTGATCCAGGGATCGATAATAGCAGGATTACAGGTTGGACTTGATGGACTTTTGTCTTTTTCCAACCTTAACAACTATGTAACTTTGTAAGTTCTCCCCATGTGCCATGGGATGCGGTTGACCTAAGAATCAAAGACCAAGACACTTTGCTGGTTAGAGGATTCTCTGCCGGGCAACGGGGGGGATCTACCCCCCCCTTCCCCTTAGCCATCAATTTTTAATATGTCCAATCGCAGCATTTATTAAAGCAACCAGTCAGAAGCATAATGGTATAATGGAAGAATACATGTACAGACAGACATGACTCAGAATACTGCAAAAGTCTCTGTATTTCATAATACCTCAGTGTCAAAGTAGTTCCCCATTTGCTGTGTCTGACTTCCTTATAAATGTTACAAAACAGCACCAAAGAAAACAGACTATATTAATGTAACTTAAAATTCATGCTCTTCATAGATGTTATATTAGCCCAAGACAATTAAGCAGACAACATAAACATGGGGAATACTTAACAATTACGTACAATTAACATAATTCATGTTCATTAACCACTTAGGAGCGCACTTATTAAAATACTCTAATAGCTGGTGGATGATCCACCTGAGTTATGAAGAGGCACAGGCATCTCCATAACTTTGGCACATCCAGCACTAGTTCTAAATGTAAGACAGCTTTCGAGCGTCTAAATACTAACCGTTGAGCTGCCATCTGAGCCTGAAAGATACCTAATATAGACGTATTTCAAATTAATAAATGATCCCCTTAATTTCTTTCACATTTTCCCCTTCTTGAACATAATTTGCTAATTGCCCCAGAAGAGGGTTTACTCATTGACTGTTTTCAGGTTAAACCAGGACCTATGGGCTATTCATCAACTGAGGTGTACCCTTCAGGATTACCTTATATCCCCAATGCAGATCTTGTATATGTTCTTCCCTAGGGAGGTGAAGGAGACATAAGTGAGGGTTTTCTTCCTCTTGAACACAGTCTGCTTAGTTATCCAGAGAATCCCCCCAATGGCTACATTCTGACTAGAGCCCCCAGATCAGGGCTAGGAAGCCATTAATCACCTAGGGTTGACTCCTCTGGACACCTGATTCCTCTCCCTGCACTTTCTTTAAGTCATTCCCTGGGAGAGGCATAGGGGTATAGCCAGGAGGTGAGGCAATTGTCCCATAGTCATCAGAAGTTATCGTGTCTAGGCTTCCATAGTTCTTGGCTGGATCATCTGAATCATCAGGCTCAGTGTTCACAGGATGCAGGGGTATAGATTCTTCTTATGTAGCTTCTCCATATTTCAAATTCAGTTGCTTTGTGATGATAACATCTTCTTCCTGACCTTACCGCCAATTTACTCAGAAATTATAAATTTAGAATTGCCACAATTATCTCAATCCTTTTATAAAGATAACGCCAACCACCATCCCACTATTGTATTTCACTAAACCAGTTAACTGGGTTTAACCGACACAGTGAAACAGCCTAGTCAGGAGGCCATTCTTCCTTAGAATTAGGAGCTCTAAAATTTTCCTTTAACCACTTAACATGTTCCATGTCTGCAACAGCCCAAACGATACCATCATTTCTTTTTTCCATGACATATGCATCAAATGCCTGGCCTTCTTTGTTTCTCCTTTGAACAAAATGTGCTTCGGTACTTGCCGTAATGGAACATCCTTTTGTTGTCAGAACCAAGTCCCAGGGATGATTAGCTAAAATGCAGACTCCTGAGTGGTGAGGTGGTAGCAATCTCTATGCATCTACATACACATTATGGTGAGAGACATTTCCTGACTGTTAAACACTCCAGTTAAGTAGGCTGCCACCAGTACTTCTTTCATTATACTATATGCCAGTCAGCCAGGATTGGATCTGTTTAAGACACTATTAGTGAAATTGAGGGCACAATTTACAGCTTAATGAATATAATGGGGGTGAAGAGGAGATACCTGATACCTCCACCCAGTGTTCTAATCCTGAATAAACAACATCCAAGAGGGATTGGACCACCCTTCCTGACCCACTCATAGTATCCATTTTATAGGCACCATAAGAGGAAGAATAATAAATGTGGATTATTTGCTAATTCTGTAATCTCCCTCATTACTCTGCAAATATCATGTGTTAAAAAATCAAGTATATTATCAATGTAAATATGTTTGGCTTAACCAATGTTGGAGTGGTTAACACAGCACTCAGTAGGGACCATCAAACTTTTCCTTATGTGCGTCTTAACATACACTCAATCACCATATTTAAGGAACTAGGTACCAGACTTTCAGTCCCGATCCGGAAGGGAATCATATATATGTTTGTGTACAAACATGTGTCTCATAGATTGTTAGCTCTTGCGAGCAGGGCCCTCATTCCTTTTGTTGCAATAATGGACTTGTCTGTTGCTATGTTATTTATCACTGTTTGTACATGAACCCCTGGACTGTAAAGCGCTGCGGAATATGTTGGCGCTATATAAATAAAGATTATTATTATTACAATAGTCAACTAATTTGTAAGGGTTCCCACATAGGCAGTAAGATCAAAATACAATAATTAGGGTTGTTGGAGAAAGTAAAGACTTGTCCTAGGAGCGTGGCCAATGGGTATCTTAAAGGGTGTTCTTCTGAAGTGTGGTCCTTGCAAATGAATTATACCTTTCCATCACTTTGGGAATGAAAGGGAATGTAAAAAAAGTTTGCTGTACATCCAATAATTACTAGAGCCACTTCTCCAGTGGAAAAAGTTCCCCTTCAACAATTTCTAGGACCAGACCCCACATCTCTTGCTTTTAATATAGCATATCCTGTCTTGTGTGATCTGGGCTTGTGATATCTCCAACCATCTATACCAGGGGTACTGAAATACTTTTTGTAAAGGTCCACATATCTGAGTCTGCTGTAGGATGAAGGTCTGAGCTGCAAAACAAAAAAATATATAAGGAGGTACAATACCATTGGCGTGTAGCGCTGCATTATTTCTTTTTAATTTTTACAATAATCCACACCTCCAATCCCACCTAATCTTTTTTCTGCTGACCAAAGAGTCAGAATATCCTTTCAGTGCCCTCTAACAATAATGCCCCTCAGACAGTATGATATCCCTTTAGTGCTCCACAGAGTATGATACCCCTAAATGCACCCTCACAGCAGGGTGATCCCTTGGTGTCCGCAAACATTATGATGCTACTTAGTGCCCCTGACACATTGCAATGCCTTCTTAGTTCCTCCCCACAGAGTATGGATACCCTAAGTGTCCCCTCACAGTAGTAATGCCCTCTCTGTTCCCCTTTCACAGTAGTAATGCCCTGTCTGTGCCCCTTCACAGTAGTAATGCCCTCTTTGTGCCCCCTTCACAGAAATAATCCCCATTGTGCCCACTTCATAGTAATAATGCCCATTGTGCCCCCTTCACAGTAATAATGCCCATTGTGGCCCTTCACAGTAATTATGGCCTCTGTGCCCGCTCCATAGTACAAATCCCCATTGTGTCCCCTTAATAGTAGTAATGCCCTCTGTGCTAGTAATGCCCATTGTGCCCCCTTCACAGTAATAATGCCCTATTTGTACTGTGCCCCCTTCAAAGTAGTAATGCCCTCTCTGCACTGTGCCCCCTCCATAGTAGAAATGCCCATTTGTGCCCCTTCCATAGTAGAAATACCTGTTGTGCACCCTTCATATTAGCAATGCCCATTGTGCCACCTCCAGAGTAGAATTGCCCATTGTGTCCTCTTCTCATTTGCAATGCTCATTGTGCCCCCAGAGTAGAAATGTCCATTGTGTCCCCTTCACATTTGCAATGCCTATTGTGCTCCCTCCAGAGTAGAAATGCCCATTGTGCCCCCTCTACAGTAAAAAAAAGGCCCATTGTTCCCCTTCACATTAGCAATGTCCATTGTGACCCCTTCACATTAGCAACGCCCATTGTGCGCCCTTCACATTAGCGCCCCTCTTTAGCAGCGCCATTAGCAGCGCCCTTTGTGCCCCCTCCAGAGTACAAATGCCCATTGTTCCCCCTCCAGAGTAGAAATGTCCATTGTGCCCCCTTCACATTTGCAATGCCCATTGTGCCCCCCTCTGTGTTAAAAAAAAACAAACAAACAAAAAAAAACACTGTAACTACTCACCTTGTCCTGTTCCTGAAGCTCACAGTCCCCTCTCCCCTGCAGGCACAGATCCCTCTGCAGCACTGATTTCTGGGCTATAGGCTGCAGGGAGCTGAGCGGTGAGTGACAGGACCACAGCTCCCTGCACTCCAGCAATGAGCGCTTCCATCTGTATTGATTCATTGCTTCTGGACTCCAGCACCCCCTGAGAGCCGGTACCGGGGGAAGACTGGCCCCCCTCCCCTTAGCACTCCAGTTCATGCAGGGGTTCGGACAGCTGGCAACCACGGCCGCGGTCCGCCAGTTGAGTACCACTGATCTATACCATCTATAAAAAGAAAACTCAATATTTTATACAATTATAAATTGGATCTGAATGTACTTGCTACACAGTTTGCATAACATCTAATTAATCATGAACGTTCCAATAGTCTAGTAACTCAACCTATGAAAATGCAGAAAATCCTCTGTATACTCAGAGTGCTCTATTCCCTCCAAA
Source organism: Rhinella marina (assembly GCA_900303285.1). Taxonomy (NCBI): domain Eukaryota; kingdom Metazoa; phylum Chordata; class Amphibia; order Anura; family Bufonidae; genus Rhinella; species Rhinella marina. The sequence continues at coordinate 5,668 of ONZH01028462.1, read as the reverse complement.
TCTCTATGTGCATGGCCCATGTGGCTATCCTAGGTCAAGTCTCTCAATGACTTTCAAATGCCAAGTACTTCTTAAAGGGAGTCTGTCACCTGTTTTTCACCAATATAACTAAGAGCACTGGCCCATAGAAGATTGCATATGCACACCCCATACATACCAGTGTGCGCTTTGTGTCTGTGTTCCATGTCCAGAAAAATCACTTTTATTCTGCTGGAAAACAGCTCTCAAGTGCCCAGCTCTGCTGCTGCAAGTGCCCAAAGCAAACCTGACTGGAGAGGGGAGGGCTGCTATAGCAGCTCATATCTTGGGATTGGTAGCCACTAGAAATATGAACCTGACCTTGAAAGCTGGCATTCCAACCCTTCAAACGATACCAGAATCATAGCATTATATCCACTATATCAGAAGATATAGCTCGTAGAAATCTGCTTTTACTTCCACTTTCAGCTGGGCACTTAGGAGCTGTTTTCCAGCATAATAAAAGTGCTTTTCCTGGACATGGAATACAAAGTGCACACAGGTATGTCTGGAATGTGTCTGCAATCTTCTGTGGGGCAGTGTTCTTAGTTAGGCTCCATTCACACGTCCTGTTTTTCTTTCCTGATTCGATCCTGATCCTGATCTGGATCCATTCATTTCAATGGGTCCTGAAAAAATCAGGATCAAATCAGGAAACAAAAACAGGACGTGTAAATGGAGCCTTATACTGGTGAAAATTAGGTGACAGACTCCCTTTAAGGCCTCTTTCACACTTGCGTTGCCTGAATCCGGCTGTATGTTCCGTTTTTCCGGAACCAGAAAAACGGAACAAAACGGAAGCATAGTTTAGCCGGATCCGTAATACAGATCCGGTGAAATACCGGATCCGTTCTATCCGGTTTCATCCGGAAAACCGGATCCGGTTTTCTGTTGTTTAATATAACAGAGGAGTATAAAAGGCAATTTTACATACCTGTAGAATCAATATAACATGTAAATGTATACTTTTACAAACCAATGTCATTTGTAAATTGTAAAGACAATATAATAAAAGAATATACAATGAAATGCTAATAGTACAGTGGGTATAAAATGAGTAAAAGGTCACTTACCCCTCGGAGCTTGCCAAGATGTTGCCAGAGCACATTCAGTTTGGATTTCAGGGGTTTAATTCTTGTGTCACCCTGGAGAAGACGCCTTCGAGCCAGACGCCGCCGTCGCTTCTGGGTCCATCCTTTAACTTTTGAGCGTGTGAGAAGGGGTGCTTTTGAGGTTCTTTTTCCAGAACTGCGGAACTATCCTGAAAAGTTTTTTGAATTACCTTTTTGTGTGGACAGATTATGTCTTTCATGTATGCACTACACTACATGTGTGTTTTGACATCATCTCACCGCCCTGGAAGAGCGACCAAAAACGTGGTCGCTCACCCAGCGTGGACAGATTATGTCTTTCATGTATGCACTACACTACATGTGTGTTTTGACATCATCTCACCGCACTGGAAGAGCGACCAAAAAAGTGGTCGCTCACCCAGCATGGACAGATTATGTCATTCATGTATGCACGACACGTGTGTTTTGATATAATCTCACAGCACTGGAAGAGCGACCAAAAATGTGGTCGCTCTTCCTGTGGGGACAGATTATGTATTTCATGTATGCACTACACTACATGTGTGTTTTGACATCATCTCACCGCACTGGAAGAGCGACCAAAAAAGTGGTCGCTCACCCAGCGTGGACAGATTATGTCTTTCATGTATGCACTACACTACATGTGTGTTTTGACATCATCTCACCGCACTGGAAGAGTGACCAAAAAAGTGGTTGCTCACCCAGCGTGGACAGATTATGTCATTTATGTATGCACTACACTACATGTGTGTTTTGACATCATCTCACCGCACTGAAAGAGCGACCAAAAACGTGGTCGCTCTTCCTGTGTGGACAGATTATGTCTTTCATGTATGCACTACACTACATGTGTGTTTTGACATCATCTCAAAGCACTGGAAGAGCGACCAAAAAAGTGGTCGCTCACCCAGCGTGGACAGATTATGTCTTTCATGTATGCACTACACTACATGTGTGTTTTGACATCATCTCACCGCCCTGGAAGAGCGACCAAAAATGTGGTCGCTCACCCAGCGTGGACAGATTATGTCATTCATGTATGCACTACACTACATGTGTGTTTTGACATCATCTCACCGCACTGGAAGAGTGACCAAAAACGTGGTCGCTCTTCCTGTGTGGACAGATTATGTCTTTCATGTATGCACTACACTACATGTGTGTTTTGACAACATCTCACTGCACTGGAAAAGCGACCAAAAACGTGGTCGCTCTTCCTGTGTGAACAGATTATATCTTTCATGTATGCACTACACTACATGTGTGTTTTGACATCATCTCACCACACTGGAAGAGCGACCAAAAACGTGGTCGCTCTTCCTGCGTGGACAGGTTATGTCATTCATGTATGCACTACACTACATATGTGTTTTGACATCATCTCACCGCACTGGAAGAGCGACCAAAAAAGTGGTCGCTCACCCAGAGTGGACAGATTATGTAATTCATGTATGCACTACACTACATGTGTGTTTTGACATCATCTCCCCGCACTGGAAGAGCAACCAAAAAAGTGGTCGCTCACCCAGCGTGGACAGATTATGTCTTTCATGTATGCACCACACTACATGTGTGTTTTGACATCATCTCACCGCACTGGAAGAGCGACCAAAAAAGTGGTCGCTCACCCAGCGTGGACAGATTATGTCATTCATGTTTAAGTTTACTAAAATTTATATTATGTTATAGTTAACATACGAAAACACAAGAATTTTTTTATATATCTAACATTTATTGTAATAAAATATTTTAAAAACAATATAAAAATATAAATATAACTCTTAAAGGTCCATGTAAACAGGGCGCGACGGAGTGGAGGTCTGTGGGGTGGAAGATGTGCTGCTAGGAGCCCCTCTGCCCTGTTGGCTTTCTGCCGCTGTGGACTGAAAAAAACGCATTGTGGCAGGTGCATCAGAGGGAGTATGAAGGGAATAGGATGGGGCAGGAGAAAGAGGTTCCCGAGTAGAAGGAGTAGTGAAAAAAGTAGAAGACAAGAAAGGAGGAGGAGAAGAAATAGAAAAAGATTGAGTAAAGACCTCGGGGGTTTGGGAATGGGAAGGAGGTTGGACTGGGGGATGGGGAGGTTGGACTGGGGGTAGGGGAGGTTGGAATGGGGGATGAGGAGGCTGCAATGGAGGATAGGTGTGGGATGGGGGATAGGAGTGGGATGGGGATAGGGCTGAGAAGGGGGAAAGGTTGGGGGGCGGTGTTGCACCTGCCACAATGCGTAGTCCATCAGTCTTCTGGCTTCAAACAGCTGGTCAGGCGATAATCGTTCCATCACGGGGGCTAACGAGTTCAAATAGAGTTGAACCAGACTCATTTGCGACGTCAACACCGACCTCTCCTGAAGACGTCGCAAACTATCCTCCAAACCGCCAACTCTATTTGTGAATCCCATCAAGGACTCGTAAACAAGCCTTGTGAGATCCTCGTAGTCCTCCTGACGGCTCCTACCTGCCCTCTAGCGACGCATGATGGCCTCAAAAAGTGGTGTTAATTGGGACATCGATGCGTCGCCAGGGGGCGTAGGTAGGGGAACACTAGTGTCCTGACCAGTTGTTTGAACAGGACGAGAGGGGCCCGCGGTGGCTGGTTCTTCAGGGACCGACTCTGGAGGAACTTCAGGCGCCCGAGTGCTGCTAGCTGTTCTGTAAAGGAAAAAAAAATAAAAATTAGCAATTTTAATTATGACAATATTATGTGTATGGCCAAGGCAGATTGTCACCTGACATTGTTTTTGGTCCATACAGATTTTACAAAAAAAAGTTAAAAGAAATGGCTCTACAACTGGCTCTACAATAATATCACATGATCTACCCCATCAAGTGAACGGTGTAAAAAAAAAATTATAGAAAAATGCCCCTAAACTGCTTTTTTTTTTAGTTAACCTCCCAAAAATTAGATTAAAAAGTGATCAGAAAGCCGGATGTACCCCAAAATGGTGCCAATAAAAAGCACAGCTTGTCCCGCAAAAAATAAGACCTCACGCAGCTCTGTTAAAAAAAAAAATTAAAAAGTTATCACTCTTACAAACCATGACAAAAAATGCCATGTTAGAAAATGCAGATGCTGCTACTCCCCTTCTGAGCCCTGGCGTATCCCCAAATAACAGTTTACGACCACATGTGGGGTGTTTCTGCAAACTGAAGAATCGGGGTAATAAATATTAAGTTTTGTTTTGTTGTTAACCCTTGATGTGTTACAGGAAAAAAATGATTAAAATGGAAAATCTGCAAAAAAAGTGAAATTTTGAAATTTCACATCTATTTTGCTTTAATTCCTGTGGAATACTTAAAGGGTTAACAACATTTCTAAAACCAGTTTTGAATAGTTTGAGGGGTGTAGTTTCTAAAATGGGGTAATTTATGGGTGGTTTCTATTATGTAAGCCCACAAACTGACTTCAGAACTGAACTGGTCCTTAAAAAAGTTGATTTTGCAAATTTGCAAAATTTGCGTCTAAAATTCTAAACCTTCTACTGTCCTAAAAAAATAAAATGACACTACCAAAATGATGCCAACATAAAGTAGACATATGGGGAATGTAAAATAAAAAGGAATTTATGGGGCATCACTATCTGTCTTAAAAGCAGAGAGATTGAAATTTAGAAAACAGTGAATTTTTTCAAATTTTCGTTAACTTTTGGATTTTTTTATAAATAAAATTAAAACTTATCGACTCAAATTTACCATTAACTTGAAGTACAGTGTGTCACAAGAAAACAATCTCAGAATCGCTTGGATAAGTAAAAGCGTTCCAAAGTTATTACCACATGAAGTGACACATGTCAGATTTGCAAAATTAGGCTTGGTCAGGGAGGGGGGAAATGGCCCAGATCTGAAGTGGTTAAAAAACAAAAGTTAATTTTTTTTTTTTTAAAAACTAACAGGCCGAGGGAGATCCTCCTTTGGCAGCACCATGTATTTTTGTGTCTGAAAAAAAAAATGAAATTATAAAAGTTATTAAAAAAATGTAAGATTGACAATAACATTCCAAGCATCAACCATTTTATTAACCCCTTCAACCCCGGGCCTGTTTTCACCTTTCTGACCAGGCCATTTGTTGCAAATCTGACGTGTCACTTTATGTGGTAATAACTTTGGAACGCTTTTACTTATCCAAGCCATTCTGAGATTGTTTTCTCGTCACATATTGTGCTTCACGACAGTAGTAAATTTGTGGCAAAATATTTCATTTTTATTTATTAAAAAATACCAAATTTACCAAAAAATTGGAAAAATTTCCAAATTTCAATTTCTCTACTTTCAAAATATATAGTAATACCTCCAAAAATAGTTATTCTTTTACATTCCCCATATGTCTTCTTTATGTTGGCATCATTTTATAAATGTCATTTTACTTTTTTGGGACGTTAGAAGGCTTAGAAGTTTAGAAGCCATTTTTCAAATTTTCAACAAAATTTCCAAAACCATTTTTTTAAGCACCAATTCAGATATAAAGGGATTTTGAGTGGCTTACGTAATGGAAACCACCCATAAATGACCCCATTTTAGAAACTACACCCCTCAAATTATAAAAAACTGCTGTTACAA
>ONZH01028461.1:0-34011 GCA_900303285.1 Rhinella marina | reverse complement strand
TGTAGTAACTGAAAGACGGTGGTATAAAACAGTTATGGAAATTACTTTGCAAGAGAACGCACAGTACAGTTGCCAGTTAAGGCCTATATATTGTATTTTTCAAGGTACACAGCCGTGTAGTAACTGAACAGACGGTGGGTATGAACACCAGTTATGAGAAATTACTTTGCAAGAGAACGCACAGTACAGTTGCCAGTTAAGGCCTATATATTGTATTTTTCAAGGTACACAGCCGTGTAGTAACTGAACAGACGGTGTGGTATGAACACCAGTTATGAGAATTACTTTGCAAGAGAACGCCACAGTACAGTTGCCAGTTAAGGCCTATAGATTGTATTTTTCAAGGTACACAGCCGTGTAGTAACTGAACAGACGGTGGGGTATGAACACCAGTTATGAGAAATTACTTTGCAAGAGAACGCACAGTACTGTTGCCAGTTAAGGCCTATAGATTGTATTTTTCAAGGTACACAGCCGTGTAGTAACTGAACAGACGGTGGGTATGAACACCAGTTATGAGAAATTACTTTGCAAGAGAACGCACAGTACAGTTGCCAGTTAAGGCCTATATATTGTATTTTTCAAGGTACACAGCCGTGTAGTAACTGAACAGACGGTGGGTATAAACACCAGTTATGAGAAATTACTTTGCAAGAGAACGCACAGTACAGTTGCCAGTTAAGGCCTATAGATTGATTTTTCAAGGTACACAGCCGTGTAGTAACTGAACAGACGGTGGGTATAAACACCAGTTATGAGAAATTACTTTGCAAGAGAACGCACAGTACAGTTGCCAGTTAAGGCCTATAGATTGTATTTTTCAAGGTACACAGCCGTGTAGTAACTGAACAGACGGTGGGTATAAACACCAGTTATGAGAAATTACTTTGCAAGAGAACGCACAGTACAGTTGCCAGTTAAGGCCTATAGATTGTATTTTTCAAGGTACACAGCCGTGTAGTAACTGAACAGACGGTGGGTATGAACACCAGTTATGAGAAATTACTTTGCAAGAGAACGCACAGTACAGTTGCCAGTTAAGGCCTATATATTGTATTTTTCAAGGTACACAGCCGTGTAGTAACTGAACAGACGGTGGGTATAAACACCAGTTATGAGAAATTACTTTGCAAGAGAACGCACAGTACAGTTGCCAGTTAAGGCCTATAGATTGTATTTTTCAAGGTACACAGCCGTGTAGTAACTGAACAGACGGTGGGTATAAACACCAGTTATGAGAAATTACTTTGCAAGAGAACGCACAGTACAGTTGCCAGTTAAGGCCTATAGATTGTATTTTTCAAGGTACACAGCCGTGTAGTAACTGAACAGACGGTGGGTATAAACACCAGTTATGAGAAATTACTTTGCAAGAGAACGCACAGTACAGTTGCCAGTTAAGGCCTATAGATTGTATTTTTCAAGGTACACAGCCGTGTAGTAACTGAACAGACGGTGGGTATGAACACCAGTTATGAGAAATTACTTTGCAAGAGAACGCACAGTACAGTTGCCAGTTAAGGCCTATATATTGTATTTTTCAAGGTACACAGCCGTGTAGTAACTGAACAGACGGTGGGTATAAACACCAGTTATGAGAAATTACTTTGCAAGAGAACGCACAGTACAGTTGCCAGTTAAGGCCTATAGATTGTATTTTTCAAGGTACACAGCCGTGTAGTAACTGAACAGACGGTGGGTATGAACACCAGTTATGAGAAATTACTTTGCAAGAGAACGCACAGTACAGTTGCCAGTTAAGGCCTATATATTGTATTTTTCAAGGTACACAGCCGTGTAGTAACTGAACAGACGGTGGGTATGAACACCAGTTATGAGAAATTACTTTGCAAGAGAACGCACAGTACAGTTGCCAGTTAAGGCCTATAGATTGTATTTTTCAAGGTACACAGCCATGTAGTAACTGAACAGACGGTGGGTATGAACACCAGTTATGAGAAATTACTTTGCAAGAGAACGCACAGTACAGTTGCCAGTTAAGGCCTATATATTGTATTTTTCAAGGTACACAGCCGTGTAGTAACTGAACAGACGGTGGGTATGAACACCAGTTATGAGAAATTACTTTGCAAGAGAACGCACAGTACTGTTGCCAGTTAAGGCCTATAGATTGTATTTTTCAAGGTACACAGCCGTGTACTAAGTGATCAGACAGTGTGTATGAACACCAGTTATGAGAAATTACTTTGCAAGAGAACGCACAGTACAGTTGCCAGTTATAAAACCTATATATTGTATTTTTCAAGGTACACAGCAGTAGTGCCAAATATAGTTTTGGTATGTAGCAGAGCACCTAATACACCACTAATGCCTCTCTCTGTCCCTACTCCAGCAGCTATCCTGAATACAGCAGCCGTTCTCTGTAAAGTCTATATTGTAGTAAGCTATCACTGAAGTCCACTGTAGTAGCCCTGATAAGGGCTTTTAATCACGCTCCTGCCTGTCCAACAGCTAAAACCTGTCTCTCCCTTCTCCAGCCTCTGTCCCTGACTAAGTTCACGCAGCATCTGCGTACGAGCAGGAAGAGCTGAGTTTTTAATATTCGAGGTCACATGGTTTTTCCAGCCAATGCATGTAGACGCCGTTTTCGCGCTGCCAGCGTGCTCAGCGTGCCTGTTATACCCCCCCTGCATGGTGATTGGTGGAAAAAGAGCGCCAGGGAAGGTGGGAGGGGAAACGAATTCTAAGTGCGCCATCGCCGTTATACTCGATTGAAATCGAGTATGCCGAATAGCGTAGTATTCGATCGAATACCGGCTCGATCGAACACTACTCGCTCATCTCTAGTTACTACGAATCGCCATGAAATTCGCTTTCGTCGCGAAACGAATTTTCCATGAAATTTGTAACGAATTCCACTTCGTAAGCTTCAATTCGCTCATCTCTAATTGCTAGTTATAGTTCCCTATGGGAACTGGAACTATAAAAAAGAGTAAAAAATAAATAAAGTTTCTGATATCCTCTGCGCTTCGGCTCAGAGTCCTGGATTGTTTGTTGGGCGTTGGTGGGCGTGCCTCTTCTACTGTTGTGAGGCAGCATGCAGATTCCTTCCATATTCCCCAGCGTATGGCTGGTCTACAATGTGTATTTAAAGGCACCTCCTTCAACTGGGAGGCACATGAGCAATTAGGTTCCTAGCTAGTCTAGTTTCCTGTTTTGAGCTAAGGTGTTCTTCCATTTTTGTCATTCTGTGTACCGGACTTTGGATTTACATTTTACGGACTTTGCCTGATTTCCGCTTGCCCTGACCCTTGTCTACACTTACGGACTTTGATTGCTACATGTCCTGACTTCTGCCTTTGTACCCTGACCACTGAGTGTATTGTGTCACCTGGAGGTAGACTCAGGTCCCTTTTTCCTCGTGTTCCAAATCCCCTCTGAGGTAGTACCTGGTACTCCACTCGGGAAAGTCTCTCCTCACCATCAGAGGTATCGTATGAAGAACGAGAGGTGTGCTCAGACTTCGCCCTGAGAGGGAGTTAGTCATGTGGGACAGTGAGTTCTCACCTGTTATAACAGCCCCCTTCACTTGTAAAATATGATTAAAGAGCAAACATTTTGTTCTTAACATGGAACAGCCAGATCATCATACTGTATTTGTTATGTCTGACCGGATATTCAGAATATAACACTAATCCTTAAGATATGGCATCAATGCATGAACCTTGGTGATTCAATCCTGGGACCCCTACTGATTAGCAAAATAATAAGGCAGTGCCACTTTCTGGAGCATCACTGACCATTCACTGTGGTGTTCAGCACAGCGACATCTACTGTAAGTGAGTGCCTGGTACTGCAGCTTATCCATCCATTCAAGCTCTAGGAGTATGCAAATATGGATGTTGTTGTGAAAGGGTACTACACTGAAGATTACTGACCCTTCATCTTGATGATTAGTGGGGGTCCACACCATAAAACCCCCAACGATCCTCAAAGCTGTATCCCAGAAAAAAAACATTTAATATATACTCAGCCTTATAGCCTTGTACTATTAAGGCTGTATTACACTCGCCAACTTTACGGCCGATAATGATAACAACCGTTTCCATGAATGCTCGTTAGCAATCATCTTGCAGTGTAGTACTGCCGCCGATTGCCCGATGAACCCGTTCATCGGCAATTCTGATTTTTAACCATGCTTAAAATTCAGTGCTTGCTGGCGGCAGATCATGCTGTCTAATAGCGATCTGCCATTGGCAAACCACTAAACAATACTGCAGAGGAGATCGCTACATGTAATAGCAGCGGTCTCTTTCTCTACATAGCAAGCGATTGCCGGGAGTGAAGGCTTCCCTCCCAACAATCGCTTGCTCAATCGGCCTGTGTAATACAGGCTTTAGTATATTATTGTTTTTCTCTATAGATGTATTGCCTTGTGGGGTTATAAAAGTTAAAAACTACTGTAATTAGGATTTATGAGATTCAGAAAGGAAAAGTAAACTGAAAGACTGTTGGTAGGTGGCAGTTGAGAACAAAATGTCTTTTTCTAATTCTGCCAAATGTAAATGGTATAATAATCCCCTATTATATTTAAATGGCTGCAGTGGCCATACAGTGTGAGTTCATTAGCTTGTATGCCCTAGGGGAAAAAAAAACCTTCATCTGAAAAAGTCCACACATGTTATCTCAGGCAGTTTGCTAAAGCGAGACATTTTTACAATTAGAAAAAAAATGAAAAAACTGTTTGAAAATGTTAAAAACCTCCAGAACATTAAAGACCCAGAGAGACAATTAACAGCTTCCATTCATGCATTGTAAATCGTGAATGTGCTCTCCATTAAAAGTTCAGCAATGATTTAACCCTGTTTTCTTCTAAAGACTCTCCTTGTATATCAGAGAACTAGCTCCATTAATAAAACTACAATCTACAGCAAGCCAGCAGCATCTATCTATCTATCTATCTATCTATCTATCTATCTATCTATCTATCTATCTATCTATCTCTCTATCAATCTACAAAAGAAAAAAGATATCGGCAGCACAGCACACTACAGCTGAGGTGCAAGCCCAGTGACCTGACAGCGATCCAATAACAAAAATCAAAAATCAGGCAGCACTCTCAAAAAAGTAAAAGGCAAATCAAAATTTATTTACCCATGTGGGACGTGCACATCCCACATGGGTAAATAAATTTTGATTTGCCTTTTACTTTTTTGAGAGTGCTGCCTGATTTTTGATTTTTTTTATCTATCATTAGCGATGAGCGATTCGAAGCGGCAATATTCGTGATTCGCACGAATATTGCCCGCTTCGGCTCGGCTCGTGATACCGAGGCAGCGCGGACTCGTGAATATCCTTGAGTCACTGCCCGATTGAAATGCCCGCTTTTTTCTGCCAATCAGCATGAAAGGGAAGGCTGTGGGAACGCCTACTGTGATGTACCAGCCCCTATACCTCCCCAGCAGTGATTGGCTGGCAGTAACATGTGACCTTACTTTACATAAGGTAGGGACCTGCAGCACCAGCCTCATTGTGCTTTTGGAAGGAGAAGAGAGAGATAGTGTTAGCTAGTGTAGTGTGTGCAGCAAGGCGTTAGGTTAGGAAGCCCCAACAGTCTTTTTAAAGACTATTTATTCTCTGAAGAACAGTATACAGTATATGCTGTAAGCCTGTATTCGGTGCAGGATAGGAAGCCACAACAGTCTTCTTAAAAACTAATTAATTCTGTGAAGAACAGTATACAGTATATGCTGTAAGCCTTTATTCTGTGCAGAGCTGTGCCTGGTACACCTTGTCCAGCCACTTAGCTCAAACTATACATCTCTAAACAGATATATTCCTGTGCATGACTGTGCTGAGAGAAGGGAATATTACATCAGCCATCTATATACCTCACAGTCTATAGATTCCGTATTGATCTGTAGATTCCAGTGTGATATACAAATACTGCGTGCTATTTCTTGATAGATCTGAAGATAATTTTACCTAGATATCAATATATCTATATTGGCCAGTGCATTTTAGTGCTCTCTGTAATACACGGTGCTGCGACAAGGGAATATATTTCATCAGCCTTCTATATACCTCACAGTCTATAGAGTCTGTATTGATCTGTAGATTCCAGTGTGATATACAAATACTGCGTGCTATTTCTTGATAGATCTGAAGATAATTTTACCTAGATATCAATATATCTATATTGGCCAGTGCATTTTAGTGCTCTCTGTAATACACGGTACTGCGACAAGGGAATATATTTCATCAGCCATCTATATACCTCACAGTCTATAGATTCCGTATTGATCTGTAGATTCCAGTGTGATATACAAATACTGGGTGCTATTTCTTGATAGATCTGAAGATAATTTTACCTAGATATCAATATATCTAGATTGGCCAGTGCATTTTAGTGCTCTCTGTAGTACACGGTGCTGCGACTAGGGAATATATTACATCAGCCTTCTATATACCTCACAGTCTATAGATTCTGTATTGATCTGTAGATTCCAGTGTGATATACAAATACTGCGTGCTATTTCTTGATAGATCTGAAGATAATTTTACCTAGATATCAATATATCTATATTGGCCAGTGCATTTTAGTGCTCTCTGTAGTACACGGTGCTGCGACTAGGGAATATATTACATCAGCCTTCTATATACCTCACAGTCTATAGATTCTGTATTGATCTGTAGATTCCAGTGTGATATACAAATACGGGCGTGCTATTTCTTGATAGATCTGAAGATAATTTTACCTAGATATCAATATATCTATATTGGCCAGTGCATTTTAGTGCTCTCTGTAATACACGGTGCTGCGACAAGGGAATATATTTCATCAGCCTTCTATATACCTCACAGTCTATAGATTCCATATTGATCTGTAGATTCCAGTGTGATATACAAATACTGCGTGCTATTTCTTGATAGATCTGAAGATAATTTTACCTAGATATCAATATATCTATATTGGCCAGTGCATTTTAGTGCTCTCTGTAATACACGGTGCTGCGACAAGGGAATATATTTCATCAGCCATCTATATACCTCACAGTCTATAGATTCCGTATTGATCTGTAGATTCCAGTGTGATATACAAATACTGCGTGCTATTTCTTGATAGATCTGAAGATAATTTTACCTAGATATCAATATATCTATATTGGCCAGTGCATTTTAGTGCTCTCTGTAATGCACGGTGCTGCGACAAGGGAATATATTTCATCAGCCTTCTATATACCTCACAGTCTATAGATTCCGTATTGAATCTTTACAATTATAATAATATAATACTGCTACTGTGAACATGGAGAACCCCAGGGTAAGGGGGAGAGGGGGAAGAGCTGGGAGAGGTGGAAGAGGTGGTCGAGGAGGGAGAGGTGGGAATCGTGGTGGTGGTGGTGGTGCTGTGGTCAGCGGTGATGACCGTGGTGTGCGCGGTGACACAGTGACTGCTGCTGTGGGTACAGTGGAACCACGTAAGGTCAGGGTGCCTGATCAACTCCAGAAGTTGGTAGGGCAGCGTCCTACAACTCTGACAGACCCCAAACAACAACAGGAGGTGGTTAAGTGGATTGCAGAGAGCACGTCCAGCCACGTTTCGTCTGCCCCCTCATCCAGCCAGTCGACTTGTCTGAGCCAGGGTGTCTGTCCTCCAACTCGCCCTCCCCAGGCAGAACCCTCTAGGGGTATGTCCCACGGACAAAATTTGTCCATGGAACTTTTCAGCCACCACTTCCCTAATGTGCCAGTGGACGAGCTGCTATGCCCTGATTCTCAGGACCTTTTGCAGTCTCCGGGTTATGAGAGTGGGGAGTTAGCAGTGACGTCTGAGGAGCTGGTGGAAGATGACGACGAGACACTGTTGTCGGAGGTAGTTGTCAGGGAAGTCACTGTGGACTCTGAGGAAGACCTGGGGGATGATTAGGGGACAGATCCTACTTGGGTGGATGAGGCAACTGGAGGCAATAGTTCAGACTGTGAGACGACATCAGCATCACAAGCTGTTGACAGAGCCAGAGGGCTGCGACGAGGGAGAAGCCAGGGCCGAGTCACTACTTCCCCAAGTGCTCCTAGAGGTCACGCTCCAGGCCATACTATGCGCCACTCCTTAGTTTGGGAGTACTTTAGGGATGATGAGGCCGATCCTTGTTTGGCGGTGTGCAAGCTGTGCCACACCTCAATGAGCAGGGGTGCAAATCGCAACAACCTGACCACTAGTAGCCTGCGCAAACATTTGGAGAGAAAACACCCCACCAAATGGTTTGCACTTCTGTCAGCTGGTGACGTTGACACAGCTACTCCAGCAACTGTGTCACGTCACAGCCAGGACGTTCTAGCCTCCAGCCCTGAAAGGACCCCTCCAGCTCCATCTCCCTCCTTCTCCTCCACTCGTGTCCCAGTGCAGCGTTCAACTGTCTCTACCGCAGACATTTGAACGCAAGCGCAAGTACACAGCCACCCACCCCCATGCGCAAGCTCTAAATGTCCACATCGCCAAGCTGATTAGTTTGGAAATGTTGCCGTACAGGCTTGTGGAGACAGAATCCTTCCGCAACCTTATGGAGGTGGCAGCCCCCCGTTACTCTGTCCCCAGCCGACACTATTTTGCCCGATGTGCCGTCCCCGCCCTGCACCGGCATGTGTCTGAGAACATCGCCCACGCTCTCAAAAACGCGGTTTGTGTTAAAGTCCACCTGACCACAGATACGTGGACAAGTACCGGTGGCCAGGGACACTACATCTCCCTCATGGCACATTGGGTCAATCTGGTGGAGGCTGGTTCAGAGACCGATCGTGGGCCTGCATATGTGCTACCCACACCACGAATTGCGGGACATAGTTCCGTCTGTGTATCTCCGGCACATTATGCCTCCACCTCCTCCTCCTCCAAAGTGGCAGTGATGCCCAAATCGGCAAGTCTCATTTCCTCGATGGCCAGCAGTTTCAGCACTGTGGTAGGGAAGTAGCAGCAGGCAGTCCTGAAACTGCTGAGCCTGGGGGATAAGAGGCACACGGCTGAAGAGCTTGTTACAGGGCATCAGGGGGCAGACCAATGTGTGGCTGGCGCCGCTGAACCTTCAGCCAGGAATGGTGGTCTGCGATAATGGGCGTAACCTGGTGGCGGCTCTGCATCTTGGTGGGCTGACTCACATGCCATGCATGGCCCACGTGCTCAACTTGGTGGTCCAGCGGTTCCTCAAGACCTACCCCCAGTTGAGTGAGTTGCCCACCAAGGTGCGGCGCATACGCGCCCATTTCCGCAAGTCCACCACTGATGGGGCGACCTCCAGGACTGTGCAAGGGCGGCTACAACTCCCTGTTCACCGGCTACTGTGTGACGTTCCCACGCGTTGGAATTCAACGTTACACATGCTAGCCAGGGTGTACCACCAATGCAGGGCAGTAGTAGACTGCCAGCTGATCCACCAAGGTGGTAGTCAAGCCAGTCAGCTTCCTCATATCTATGCTGAGGAGTGGACGTGGATGGCTGGCATCTGCCAGGTCTTAGGTCCCTTTGAGGAGGCAACAGAGATGGTTAGTGGTGATGCACACATCATCAGTGTCACCATCCCTCTGTTGTGTCTCATCCAGAACTCCTTGAGGATTCAGCAGTGTCACAGGAGGTGGGGGAAGACAGTGACATTGAGAGCACCCTGTTGTCAGTTTCGCAGCGCGAAACTGACGAGGAGGAGGAGGCTGAGGAGGAGGAAGAAACTCTTGGGCACCATGCATCAGGGGGTGATTCCATGCTACCTGTTGAGCGGGTATGGGCTGAGGAGGATGAATTGGGGTCGGAGGAAGGGGGGAGGAGGATATGGAGAGTCCGCTAAGTGAGGAGGCTGAAGGCTTGCGTGTTGGCACAGTAGGGCACATGGCAGACTTTATGCTTGGCTGTCTTTGTCGTGATCCCCGGGTCAAGAGGATACTGTCCACCAATGACTATTGGGTGTACACCCTCCTTGACCCACGCTACAAGGACAACTTTGCCCAACTTATACCCGTGGAGGAAAGGAGCACCCGAGTCACTTTCTACCACAAGGCCCTGGTTCAGAAATTGCTACAGGCCTTTCCAGACCAGCCGAGCAACAGGGGGCGGACTGCAGTGGCTGAAGTTGTAGAGGAGAGGAGGGGGAAAGTCAGTGTAGGCGCCAAGGGCAGGGGTACACTCTTCCATGCTTTTGCCAAGTTTCTTAAACCACAGCAAGACAGTATGACACAGCCACAGGGCAGGCAGAGCAGGGCGGAACAGTACCGCAAGATGGTGAAGGAGTATGTCGCGGACCAGACCAACGTCCTGAGCGATAACTCCACGCCATATAATTACTGGCTGGCCAAGCTGGACAGGTGGCCAGAACTTGCGCAGTACGCTCTTGAGGTGTTTGCCTGCCCTGCTGCAAGTGTACTGTCTGAAAGGGTTTTTAGTGCCGCTGGGGTATCATTACGGACAAACGGACGTGCCTGTCCACCCACAACGGCGACATCCTCACGTTCATCAAGATGAACAAGTCATGGATATCCCCCCAGTTCTCATCCCCACCTCAGGCTACCTCCTAAATTGCTTGCTTTCCTCCTCCTCCTCCTCTTCATCTGAGTTGCATATGAAACAGTTTTTCAGGAAAGTCATCCGGCTTTCTAATTACAATTTTTCAGGAAAGTCATCCAGCTTTCTAATTACAATTTTTCAGGAAAGTCATCCGGCTTTCTAATTACAATTTTTCAGGAAAGTCATCTGGCTTTCTAATTACAATTTTTCAGGAAAGTCATCCGGCTTTCTAATTACAATTTTTCAGGAAAGTCATCCGGCTTTCTAAGTACAATTTTTCAGGAAAGTCATCCGGCTTTCTAAACACAATTTTTCTGGAAAGTCATCCTGCTTTCTAAAAACAATTTTTCTGGAAAGTCATCCCGCTTTCTAAAAACAATTTTTCAGGAAAGTCATCCGGCTTTCTAATTACAATTTTTCAGGAAAGTCATCCAGCTTTCTAATTACAATTTTTCAGGAAAGTCATCTGGCTTTCTAAGTACAATTTTTCAGGAAAGTCATCCGGCTTTCTAAACATAATTTTTCTGGAAAGTCATCCTGCTTTCTAAAAACAATTTTTCAGGAAAGTCATCCCGCTTTCTAAAAACAATTTTTCAGGAAAGTCATCCCGCTTTCTAAGTACAATTTTTCTGGAAAGTCATCCTGCTTTCTAAAAACAATTTTTCAGGAATGTCATCCCGCTTTCTAAAAACTATTTTTCAGGAGTCATGCGGCTTTGTAACCAATTTTTTAATGAAAGGCCATGGGGTTCTATACACACAGTGCTGGCGGAAGCCCATCAGCCTTTCTAAATACAATGCCCACTGCCTCTCCCAACCGGTTGTGGTGCTGATGTTGCCTCACACTTACAATTGCTCTTTTCCTGTGCCTGATCCACCCAAGTTGAATCTGTCCCATCATGAGGAAGTCCCCCCAAGGAGTCCCCACTGTAACTTGCTTCCCTTACAACTACCTCACCCCCGACACCTGTGTCTCGCCATTGTCCACCACCTCCTCAGACAACACTGGTAAATCCCCACTGTCAGCACACGGAGACTGCAAAAGGTCTTGCGAATTGGGGCAGAGAATCTTCTGGGGTAGCACATCAGAGAAGGGGTGACTATGGGGTTCCAGGGAGTACGTGTCCACATGCAATCTCCATTCAAAAAGTCATACTGAGGCTCACCACTATGCTTTACACTGCAATCTTAGTGAAAGACAGACAATCAGGGGTTCACCGCCAGGTTATCAGGCAGCATTTTTAAGTGGGTCACCATTACCGTGTCCCTGAAAATTGCCTTGGGGTCATCACCAGACTATTGGCCAGATTTAGAAAAAATGGTGCAATTAGGGAGCCTCAGAGGCATCCCTACATGCTGCCCCTGGTGTTTCCTATCCATTTCCAAGGTGTTTCCATCTTTTTCTGAGGTTTTCAGATGTTGGGGCAACCTTGACTGTGCAGAACCTTTGGCCCCTGCAAAAATATTCGGGTCTCCCATAGACTTTAATGGGATTCGTGATTCGGCTCGAACCCACGAATCCCGGGGAAAATTCGGGCCGAATTCCGAACTCCCGAATATTTTAGGATTCGATCAACTGTATCTATCATCTATCTACAGTATCTATCTATCTATCTATCTATCTATCTATCTATCTATCTATCCATCTGTGAGGAATGTGGAAGTATGATCAATGCTAGCCATGATCATTCCTAAGCCATTTGCTGTCAATTAGCAGATGCAGTAAACACAGCAGGGGTCCTGCCTGCAAAGCAGGCCACATGTATACTTCACAGACAGCATGGAGGCCCTGTTCTCCTACAGGAAGAGCCCCTCAGCAGGGGGCCGTTAGATTTATAGCCAGATCACTGAAATCCCAGACAGCACGGAACCAGAAGTTCATAAAGAATTATGAATTGCCCATCCATCACAGGCATAAACCAGCTATATATTTGCGACACAGGGGCCGAGGCACAAACCCCTACGGTCAGAGAGTAGTGATAGCATATCAGGAAGCGGAGAAACGGAGATCTCCAAGCAGCAACCTAATAAATGTGTCATGTTTGGTCTCCACCTGTAGCCGGAACCTCGGATCCATTGGTACCAGAACCATTTCCCTGTGACCTTCCGGTCTGGAGCCTTACAGCAACCCAGAACTCATCTTAACGGACTACTCATCCACCTGGTAACTGACTATTGCTCTGTTTAACTCTGTATCATACCACCTGTACTTGCATATCAGACCACTGTATATTTTCCTTGTATATCGTGTTATATCTAGTGTGCCCTTAAGGCAATTAAATATACAATTTAATCTTGTGCTGATCTTGTATCTCGATCATGAATTCCCACGTCCGTGTTTGACATAATTATACGCTACTGCGGTTTGGTTTCTCACCCCATATAATCCTGTTAGCGGACCAGGCTTATGTTAAACGAGGAACTGGTGGCTGTCTACAGGGCTGAGAAGCTCTGTTTCACTGGGGCAGTGAAAAGGCTCTCTCAGCTTGTCAGGGGTGAGCGAGTGCGGAGTTACTCCGAAGGCAGCTTGGACCATCCCCTCTCATTTTCCGGGCCTCCCTGTACCTGTGTGGACAGGAGGCGTCTGTGTAAACTGTACCAAGCTGACCTTACGTGCTCTTAGGGAGGCGTGATGTAACGTCTTGGTAACCAGTGACGTAACCGGACCGTGTAAGCTCAACGTAGTTGACGTCAGGCAGGGCTGCCAGGTGCGGGTTTCATCACACTATCCATCTATCTATCTTTATTTCTGTTTCTGTCTATCTGTTATTTTAATGATCTATCTTTCATGTATGTGATGCATCTTTATGTGTGTATTTCCAGCTGTCTGATCGCATTACCAAAACATTTCCCTCAACATGTTATATATCCCCTTCTTTAGACTTAAACATCCCTTTCTTTAGACTTTAAGGGGTCGTCTCACTTCAGAAAGTGGTCATTATAGAATTAATGAGCAAATAACAACATATCAGCATGGCTTCATGAGGGATCGGTCATGTCAAAGTAATTTAATCAGTTTCTATGAGTAGGTAAGTTGTAGACTTGACCACAGCAAATCAATGGATGTCATATATCTGGACTTCTTCAAAGCATTTGACACTGTGCTACATAAAAGGTTAGTACATAAAATGAGAATGCTCTGGGATAAAATGTCTGTATGTGGTAGGGCTGGGCGATTAATCAAATTAATTTGATTAATTTGCCCATTGCCACCCTCACAATTTTATTTTTTAGGAAAATTGTGAATTCAATTTTCCTAAAAATGGCGCCCGACATAAAATAAAAAAAATCTCTCACCTGTCCTGCGCGCGGCTCCGCTCCGGCGCTCCTCTTCCGGGTCTGCGCTGCACTGTCCTGACTGCGTACAGCGTCAGGACGTAGTGCGCGCACTCTGACCTGACGCTGCAAGCAGCGCCGGGAGAAGAAGACACAGAGCGCCGGACCTGGAGCGGAGCCGCAGCGGAGGACAGGTGAGAGATATTTTTTTTTATTATTATTTTGGTGGCTGAAGGGGGCACTTTGGGCTGCTCTGAGGCATGGAGGGGGGCACTTTGGGCTGCTCTAAGGCCTGGAGGGGGGCACTTTGGGCTGCTCTGAGGCCTGGAGGGGGGCACTTTGGGCTGCTCTGAGGCCTGGAGGGGGGCACTTTGGGCTGCTCTGAGGCCTGAAGGGGGACACTTTGGGCTGCTCTGAGGCCAGGAGGGGGGCACTTTGGGCTGCTCTGAGGCCAGGAGGGGGGCACTTTGGGCTGCTCTGAGGCCAGGAGGGGGGCACTTTGGGCTGCTCTGAGGCCTGGAGGGGGGCACTTTGGGCTGCTCTGAGGCCTGGAGGGGGCACTTTGGGCTGCTCTGAGGCCTGAAGGGTGCACTTTGGGCTGATCTGAGGTCTGATGGGGGCACAGTGGGCTGATCTGAGGTCTGATGGGGGCACAGTTGGCTAATCTGAGGTCTGATAAGGGCACAGTAGGCTAATCTGCGGTCTGATGGGGGCACAGTGGGCTGATATGGGGTCTGAGGGGGCATAGTGGGCTGATGTGGGGTCTGATGGGGGCACAGTGGACTGATCTGAGGTCTGATGGGGCACAGTGGGCTGATCTGAGGTCTGATGGGGGCACAGTGGGCTGATGTGGGGTCTGATGGGGGCACAGTGGGCTGATCTGAGGTCTGATGGGGGCACAGTGGGCTGATCTGAGGTCTGATGGGGGCACAGTGGGCTGATGTGGGGTCTGATGGGGCACAGTGGGCTGATCTGAGGTCTGATGGGGCACAATGGGCTGATCTGAGCTCTGATGGGGGCACAGTGGGCTGATCTGAGCTCTGATGGGGACACAGTGGGCTGATGTGGGGTCTGATGGGGGTACAGTGGGCTGATCTGAGGTTTGATGGGGGCACAGTGGGCTGATCTGATGTCTGATGGGGGCACAGTGGGCTAATCTGAGGTCTGATAAGGGCACAGTGGGCTAATCTGAGGTCTGATGGGGGCACAGTGGGCTGATGTGGGGTCTGATGGGGGCACAGTGGGCTGATCTGAGGTCTGATGGGGGCACAGTGGGCTGATCTGAGGTCTGATGGGGACACAGTGGGCTGATCTGAGGTCTGATGGGGGCACTTTGGCCTGCTCTGAGGTCTGGAGGGGGCACTTTGGCCTGCTCTGAGGTCTGAAGAGGGCACTTTGGGCTAATCTGAGTTTGAGGTCTGATGGGGCGCAGTGGGCTGATGTGGGGTCTGATGGGGCACAATGGGCTGATGTGGGGTCTGATGGGGCACAATGGGCTGATCTGAGGTCTTATGGGGGCACACAGTCATTTTCTGTACGCTTTAAAAGGTTAGGAATAGTGAGGAAGATCGCTTAGTGAACTGAACTTTTTCATGTTTCATCTATAGGCTTACATACTGAATACACTATCCCATCCTCAAATTATAAAATGGCAATGGCAACAAACGATTCAATCACGTTTGAAGATGATGAGAATACTGTGGAAGAGGAGCTCATTCCTAAAAAAGGCAATATCACTTCAGTGATTTGGAGATGGTTTGGATATTTGAGAACAGATATCGACCAATCCACTGTAATATGTAAAATATGTAAAAGAAAGGTTGCAACGAAAGGCAGCAGCACTACAAATCTTTTTCAGCACCTAAGACAAAAACATCTACGAGAATGGGAGGAAAGTGTCACGCTGCGAAGTTCTGAAAGGACAAGCTGTAGTAGCCCATCCCCCAAAGCACAAAAACAGACAACATTAGTTGAATTGTTTTCTAACTGTACCCCATATGAGAAAAAGGGGCCTAGATGGCAGACAATTACAGATGCTGTAACATTTTATATTGCAAAGGACATGGTTCCAGTATACACTGTAGAGAAAAATGGGTTCAAAAAGATGCTTTGTACTTTGGATCCAAAATACCAGCTGCCAAGCCGCAAATACTTTTCTGATGTAGCTATTCCACATTTATACAACATAACCAGAGAATGTGTTGCATTAAAGCTGCAAAGTGCAAGATTCTATTCAACAACAACAGATCTATGGTCCAGCAGGACCATGCAACCATACCTAAGCTTGACTGTGCATTTTATTGATGATAATTGGGAGCTGAAAAGTATCTGTCTCCAGACAACATACTTCCCCAGTGATCACACTGGCGAGCTTATAGCTCAAGGGTTAAAAGAATCACTTGCCTCTTGGAAGCTTAAAGAAGACTTGCAAGTCTGCATGACAACAGACAGTGGGACCAATATGATTAAAGCCTTGCGGCAGAATAAGTGGACTAACCTCCAGTGCTTTGGGCACAGACTGCACAATGCTATTGGTAAGTATCATGAAAACATTTGTTTTGGAATCTGTGCTTTTGGGGAAAAATCAATTGGCGCATATTTCTCAATCTGCCAGAAACCGCAACGATCTAGTTTTGCCCATAGCAATCAATCAGAGCTAAGCTTTCATATGTTAATAAGCTCCTCTGCTAATATGAAAGCTGAGCTCTGATTGGTTGCTGTGGGCAAAACTGGACAGTTTTGGTTCCAGGCAGATTGAGAAATCTGGCCCAATGTAAACTCTATTTAACTTTTTTCTCATATTTTTTTTAATATAGAGATTAGTATGAAAGATGCACGGATTGACCGGGCTGTTGGAGTGTGCAAGAAAGTGGTCAGTGCCTACTCTTTTAGCTGGAAGAAAAGAAGAGAGATGGCCACAGTCCAGAATGAGCTCAGATTACCTGCTCACCAGCTTGTCACAGAGACACCAACCAGGTGGGGCTCAAGACAACTAATGATAGAACGGGTGCTGGAACAAGAGAAGGCCATTGCACGTATCCTTAGTTCTGAAAAAAAAAGCAGGCACCTGGTGCCATCTTGGCAAGATATTGATGTTCTGGAGTCGGTGAACAAAGCAATAAGTCCACTTAAAGAGATCACAGATGTGCTGTCAGCTGAATCATATGTCTCCTACCTCAAACCTGTGCTCCACCTCTTTAACAACAGTCTTCTTCAACCAAAGGAAGATGACACCGAGCTCACTAAACAGATAAAAAGCTCAATTTTAGAGTACCTGAACAAAAAATACAGTGACCCTGATGTAGATGACCTCCTGAATATTGCCACATTGATGGACCCCCGATTCAAGACAACTTATATACCAGATGAGAAAGTCAACGAGATCAAAAGAAGGGCTGTTAAAGAGACTGCATCTCTGCTGATGGAGGAAAGCATGATTCAACCTGAAAATGTAAAAGAAGCTGTACAGCCTGAAGAGGTTGAACCTCAGCCCAAAAAAAGAACATTGGCAAGCTTCCTAAAAAGGCCACTGTCCTCAACATCGCAGTCACAGGTGGAGAAAATTGAAATTGAGATTTCATCCTACTTGTTGGCCACTTGTACAGATCCAGACACAGACCCACTTGCCTGGTGGAAGCTACATGAAGTGAACTTTCCCAGACTAAGTCACCTGGCAAAGAAGTACTTGTCCATTCCTGCTACAAGTGCATCTTCTGAAAGGGTGTTCAGTACAGGTGGGAACATTGTTACATGCCATCGGGCATGCCTCAAGCCAGAGACGGTAGACAGGCTAGTGTTCCTCTCAAGAAACTTGTAACTTGTCCATCCTTGTAGTTTTTTTTGTGTATGAGAAATGGAGGGAGATTCACCAAGCTGTCCTTGAGTAAGAATGTCCTCTGTTGCCCATAGCAACCAATCTCAGCTCAGCTTTAAAATATTCATGAGCTCAGATAAAATGATTGATTGCTATGGGCAACAGAGGATATTCTTAGGCCTCATGCACACATTCCGTCATGGGATCCGTGATCATGGGCCGCGGGGACACACACCCACAGCCTCTGATCACGGATCCTATATCCTACAATGGCCGTCCGTCATGATGGCCAAAAATTGGACTTGTCCTATCCCCCTCCGTACTGACGGACGGCAATACTAGATATAGGATCCGCTATTTGATACTCCGTGATCACGAAATGTGTGCATGAGTCCATACTCAAGGACAGCTTGGTGAATCTCACTCACTTTTTTGTTTTTCTTTTAAGTGAACTGCTGATTGTAAAAGTCATTGATGACTTTGTAGATAGACTTTGGTGTTGTATTCTTTTGTTCAATAAAATGGCAGATCAGCAGCACTATACCATATTGGTTTAAGTTTTATGTAACACTGGTCAATATTTGAAGGGCAGTCAGAACATAAAGTGTTAAAGAGGAACTCCAGTTCTAATGGTTTATCTAGCAGGGAAGTTATACAAATTAAAAAGCATGCAATGCATCTATACTTACCTGCCCCCGTTTCCTGATGCGACCATGTGACATTACGGATACAGCGGTGCTGTGCGGAAATTCGAGTTGCCATGACTTAGATGACATCACTGCCCAGACAGTTACTGAACACAGTAAAGTCAGTAACTGGCTGGGCTAGGCAGTGATGCAGTTTAAGTCACGGCAACCCAAAAGTCCTGCTTAGTACTGCTGTATCCGGCTGTCACAGTGTCATCAGGGAGCGTGGGCAGGAAAGTATGGATGCTTTTTTTTATAGAGATATTTAAAAAACGGGGGTGGGGGGGTGGGGGGGGGGGAATTGTAATGCTAATGCATTACAAATACCCCCCATCAGTTATTTCTAACAGGAGGTACCCTTTAATGACAGGTTTTATCTTATTCACAGTAAAAATGAAACATGTTTGCACAAGCTGTGAATATATGTTGAAAAGTTATTTATATAAAGAAAAATTAATAATCAATCAACTGTGTCTTGTTTTTTTATTTATTTTTTATATTTTTAATAACATAAGAAAATCGAGATTTAAATCGTGAATCGTCCAAAATTTAAAAAAAAAAAAAAATTGAGATTTTTTTTTTTTGGCCATATCGCCCAGCTCTAGTATGTGGGTAAGTAACTGGCCCAGTGATAGAGAACAGAGGGTAGTTATTAACAGTACACACTCAGATCAGGTCACTGTCACTAGTTGGGTAACATAGGGGTCAGTATACAATCTTGTAGAAGGCTTGCACAGTAAAATATAATTTTTGTAGATGACACTAAACTGTGTGAAGTAATTAACAAGCAAGAGGACAGTATACCGCAACAGAGGGATCTGGATAGATTGGAGGCTTGGGCAGAGAAGTGGCAGATGGGGTTTAACACTGTCAAATGTAAGGTTATGCACATGGGAAGGAATAATGCAAGTCACCAGTACATACTCAATGGTAAAACACTGGGTAACACTGATATGGAAAAGGACCTAGGAATTTTAGTGAACAGCAAACTAAGCTGTAGAAACCAGTGTCAGGCAACTGCAGCCAAGGCCAATAAAATAATGGGTTGCATCAAAAGGGGCATAGATGCCCTTGATGAGAACATAGTCCTGCCACTTTACAAATCACTAGTCAGACCATACATGGAGTACTGTGTACAGTTCTGGGCTCCTGTGAACAAGGCAGAGCTGGAGAGGATTCAGAGGAGGGCTACTAAAGTAATAACTGGAATGGGTGGACTACAGTACCCAGAAAAATTATCAAAATTAGGGTTATTCACTTTAGAAAAAAGACGACTCAGGGGAGATCTAATAACTATGTATAAATATATCAGGGGTCAGTACAGTACTCTTCCAAAAGTGGGGAAAATTGGCTTCTAGATCACAGGGGTTGTTTTGCCTTCCTCTGGATCAACTTACAGCATAACAGGCTGAACTGGATGTACAGATATCTTTTTTCAGCCTTATAAACTGTGTTACTATGTTACTATGTAAGTACTATGAATACTGAGTATTTGAATTGTTATGAATAAATTAGGTGTGAATTGAAAGTGCCCCAATTGCCCTGAAAAGTTGTGTATAACACTCTGGGATCTCCTAGGACTGTATCTAAGCTCTTTATTCCAAGACAGCATTAGAAAGACAAAGAGACAGCAACATATTTGGCTACTGGTAAACGGATACTAGTATATTTAATAGCGACCATAATTTTGTTTGATTTGTACAGGACAAACCCCCAAAAAATCAGATTTATTGGAAACTAGAGATGAGCGAATCATTCAAAATTTTATTCGCCGAACATTCGTTGAACTTTTCATAAGATTCGTATATTCGACGAATATATTAGTTGAATCTGCGTACAAAATATACGTTATTATGTGGCGTTTAGCGAACATTCACGCACTAATAACGAACATTCAGTTTTAAAAGGAACGTAACTTCTTTGAACAAGTACGCATGAGCATACAAATTGTGTACGAAAATGACGGGCTTTGCTGGAGAGGAATGGTGGAGCAGGAGGAACGCTCTGAGTCTGACCCCTGGCTACATATGGATACTGTATCAGCAGATAACAGCAGATCATCTGGCTGAGACTGAGATGAGGTGCCATCCACTCCACTATCTCATCCACTTTCTCCTCCACTACAATTTTGTGCCTTGGTGGGTTAGCCCTGGGGAACACGGACCAAGTATTGTGAATACTACAAGTAGAAGCTCCGGCTACAGGTCCTTTGGCACTGCTGCCCTGTGCCACCTTCTCTTTTTTTAGAGCTCAAGGTCTGACTGGAACTTGACCTCTTTTGCTTATCCATTCCAGACATTTTTCACTTCACCCTGCAGCTGTCTTTGTCCCTGTCTCTCTCCCTGTCTCTCTCTCCATGCCTGATTAATTACTAGCCCTGCACTTGCCCTGCAGTATCCCTGATGTGTAATATGGATTCCCTGAACAATTACACCCCAATTTAAACAAGACAGGTCTCAGTGTCTCGGAACTTCACACACAGTGCTTCTGCTCGTCTCAGCAGTCGCAGCAGAAGTGATGCGTCACTGGCTTACTGAACCTGAGCGAATCAAAGCAAGCCCTGCCCACTAGGTCAGGTGACCGCTTTCTTCCCGGGCTTTTGCGCACGAATAATGAACTAACAGTAAATGTTCGCTAATTACTTGAATTCGTACGCAACAGCATATAGAATAACTTATATGTAGCATTAGCGTACAATTTATCGGACAAGTACGTAGCGAATGCGTAGAAAGCCTTAGGAACATTTTCGAATCTTAAAGGAGCGAATCACCTAATATTCGAATTCGCTTTGCAGCTGAAAATTTCCAAGATTCGATACTAATCAACGAATCGACGAATAGATTCGCTCATCTCTATTGGAAACCAAAGTTTTTGGGGAAATTGTAACATCTATTCATTGCCTTTTATTCAGAAATTAACTATTTTATGGCCAGTGACATACAGTCATGTCAGCTTTTCATTACAGTCCATATTGAAGACGCTCAGCTGTCTAACTCACATATCTTTGAAGTAGCAAAAACTTTTATTCTCTGACTTGTTAGAAACGTACATGACGTAATCTGTAGTGAAGGTAATCTTACAAGTGTCTGTATTTGTGAGTTATAACCTCCCTTCTGATTCTCAGCTGTGTCATGTGATCAACTCTCTGATCTACAAGTGACAAGTGATCTTGACGATAGCTCCAGGCAGTGGAAATGTTTGTCAGATGGGCTGTTTCATGCAAATTTGGTGGACTTGCACTAATTGGATGAATATCTTCCAGCTCATTGCAGAGATTATTAAGTCTCTCATCCACCTCATGTCTTTTAGGCCTGTGACCTCTAAAAATATTATGAGGAATATTCACATTCACTTGACACTTTCATTGTTGGCTGCAGTCAAAAGTCTTATTTCCTTCTGTTATTAATTGTCAACTCTAGCCCCAAACACATTGGATAAATGCATGTGACAAAATATATTGCATAGAATGGAGGAAATTGCACTTTGGGAAGCAAGTCCCATTACTGTTTTAATTTAATATGGAAACCTTCTCAATGGGTCCTTAACGGGGTTGTCCTACTGTAAGATTTCTGAGAATCTGACTAATCTTGGGAAATAGGAAAAACAGCTACTATAGGTGAAGTCCATTCTTGTGGTCTTGTGCTTAAGTGGCATTGCTATACAGTTTAAGTAAAGTATGTTCATTTTTGTCATACTTTTTCCAACAACCAAACCTCACAGTTCACTTACAGACTGTGTTTTTGCATAACCATGACAATTTCCATTAGCAAAGAAGAATTATATCTGTGTGACTGAATTGTTTTTGAACAGATCTCACTCAAAGGATTTACCATGTGTTTTTTTTCTTCTTTGTCTCCAAGACAGCAGTACTTGTGGAGAAATTCATACTCACTTGTTCCCAGCAGGTTCATTCCAACTCCCTTTACTGGACTTTGAATCCTTGTCAGCTTCCACATGGATGGGGTCACGTGTGCCAATGCAGTCAGTGACCCATATGTGGCCCTATAAGTGTAGGAGTTGACAGACTGGGAAGAGAGTCAATAAAGGGAGCCAAGGAGACAGGGAGCTATAACAGAGCGGTGGTGAAAAGCTGATCGCGGGGGTGCTGTGAGTTGGACCCCTGGCAAACAGATGTTAATAACTTATCCTGAGGATAAGTAATCACAGTAACACAGTTAAGGCCAAGAAAAGCATTCATACAGTGGGGAAAAAAGTATTTAGTCAGCCACCAATTGTGCAAGTTCTCCCACTTAAAAAGATGAGAGAGGCCTGTAATTTACACCACAGGTAAACCTCAACTATGAAAAACAAAATGAGAAAACACATTGTCTGATTTTTAAAGAATTTATTTGCAAATTACGGTGGAAAATAAGTATTTAGTCAATAACAAAAGTTCATCTCAATACTTTGTTATATATCCTTTGTTTGCAATGACAGAGGTCAAACGTTTTCTGTAAGTCTTTACAAGGTTGGCACACACTGTTGCTGGTACGTTGGCCCATTCCTCCATGCAGATATCCTCTAGAGCAGTGATGTTTTGGGGCTGTCGCTGGGCAACACAGACTTTCAACTCCCCCCATAGGTTTTCTATGGGGTTGAGATCTGGAGACTGGCTAGGTCACTCCAGGATCTTGAAATGCTTCTTACGAAGCCACTCCTTCGTTGTCCTGGCAGTGTGCTTGGGGTCATTCTCATGCTGAAAGACCCAGCCACATTTCATCTTCAATGCCCTTGCTGATGGAAGGAGGTTTGCACTCAAAATCTCACGATACATGGCCCCATTCATTCTTTCATGTACACGGATCAGTCGTCCTGGTCCCTTTGCAGAGAAACAGCCCCAAAGCATGATGTTGCCACCCCCATGCTTCACAGTAGTCTTTGGATGCAACTCAGCATTCACTCTCCTCCAAACACGACGAGTTGTGTTTCTACCAAACAGTTTTACTTTGGTTTCATCTGACCATATGACATTCTCCCAATACTCTTCTGGAACATCCAAATGCTCTCTAGCAAACTTCAGACGGGCCTGGATATGTACTGGCTTAAGCAGGGGGACACGTCTGGCACTGCAGGATCTGAGTCCCTGGCGGCGTAGTGTGTTACTAACGGTAGCCTCTGTTACGTTGGTCACAGCTTTCTGCAGGTCATTCACTAGGTCCCCCCATGTGGTTCTGGGATTTTTGCTCACAGTTCTTGTGATTATTTTGACCCGATGGGCTGAGATCTTGCGTGGAGCCCCTGATTAAGGGAGATTATCAGTGGTCTTGTATGTCTTCCATTTTCTAATGATTGCTTCCACAGTTGATTTCTTCACACCAAGCTGCTTACCTATTGCAGATTCAGTCTTCCCAGCCTGGTGTAGGTCTACAATTTTGTTTCTGGTGTCCTTCGACAGCTCTTTGGTCTTCACCATAGTGGAGTTTGGAGTGTGACTGTTTCAGGTTGTGGACAGGTGTCTTTTATACTGATAACAAGTTCAAACAGGTGCCATTACTACAGGTAATGAGTGGAGGACAGAGGAGCCTCTTAAAGAAAAAGTTACAGTACAGGTCTGTGAGAGCCAGAAATCTTGCTTGTTTGTAGGTGACCAAATACTTATTTTCCACCATAATTTGCAAATAAATTCTTTAAAAATCAGACAATGCGATTTTCCAGATTTGTTTTCTCATTTTGTCTTTTATAGTTGAGGTCTACCTATGATGTCAATTACTAGTATTGAGCCAGCATGCTCAGCCGAATACTGTATGCTCGAGTCCCCTCCCCGCACGTTTCTTGGCTGCTACGCAGCCAATCAGTGTGCGTTGAGGTGCTGGCATTCACTGTAATGCCGTAGCCATGTTGGCTACTGGCATTACAGTGATTGGATGGCTGGGAACGCGTCATCAGGTACTATATAGCACCCGGTGACATGTGACCCGGCTCAGTCCGAGTCAGGGAGAGCTGCTGCAAGGAGGGACAGAAAATAGCTAGGCAGGGCTAGTTTTTCTGTTGAAAAGACCCAAAAGCCCTTTTAAGGGCTATTATATCTGGCTGCAATAGATTTTTTTTTTTGTGGGGTGTTAAAATTGCGCAAGGTGGCCTGACCTTAACACCACCTGTGCAGCTTGTGCATTATAACCTTTCTGTATCCTATATACCTGACATCCGTTGTAATTTTTTCTGCCGCTAATCAAGGCGACAGTACTTGCGCTGTGTCTGCTGTATAACATTTGCGCAAGGAGGCACAGATAGTGTAGGAATAGAATTTGGCTAGGCAGGGCTAGTTGCTCTGTTTAAAAGACCCAAAAGTCTTTTTAAGGACTGTTGTTATATCTGGCTGCAATATTTTTTTTCTTTTGGGGCAAAAATAACGCACGTTTGCCTGACCCTAACACCACCTGCACAGCGTGTGAATTATAACATTTCTGTATTCTAAATACCTGACATCCGGTGTCATTTTTACTGCCGTTAATTAAGGCAACATTACCTGTGTTGCGTGTGCATTATAACATTACTGCATCCTGCATACCTAACATCCGTTGCTATTTTTTTCTGCCGTTAATCAAGACGACATTACCATTGTTGCGTGTGCATTATAACGTTACTGTATCATACATACCTGACATCCGTTGCAATTTTTTCTGCCATTAATCAAGGTGACATTACCAGTGTTGCGTGTGCATTATAACGTTTTTGTATCCTATATACCTGACATCCGGTGTAATTTTTATTGCCGCTAATCAAGGCAACATTACCTGTGTTGCGTCTGCTGTTTAACGTTTGTGTAGCCTAAATATTTCTGACATTCGGTGTAATTTTTCTGCTCATACACTTAAAAAAAATCTGCGCTACTGTACTTGAGACAAACTTGCATATATACCATTTAATATGCACAAGACGAGCAGTAAGGGATGAGGAAGTGGACGTGCTGCTGATGGTGCACGCAAAGGCCATGGCTCTGGGCGCAGTGAAACTGTGCCTGCTGGCAGAGCACAAGAAACAAAGTCATCCAAAACTCCTAGCTTCATGTCCCGGTTTGCAGGGCGGTGCAAGACACCACTCTTGACGCCAGACCAGTGTGACCAGGTAGTCGGTTGGATTGCAACAGATAATGCTTCCAGTCGGTTAAGCACCACCCTCTCTTCCACAAAGTCCAGTCTCAGTAGCCAAGAGTCTGGTCAACCAAATCCTCACCCTGATCCTCCTTCATCCCACCATACAGAATCTGGGCAAATAAGTGATCCCACACTCGGATATTCCGAGGAGCTTTTTTCATCGCCGTTCCTTGATTTGGGCCTCTTGCCAAGCCCGCAGGGGCAAACTCATGAGCATCCACAGTTTAAAGAAGATGATGGTGGGGAAAGGAAATTAGTGTCTGACGAGGTGCATGATGATGATGATGATGAGACACAATTGCCAATAAGTCAAGTGCAATTAGTGCCTCAAGAGGTTGATGTTGACGATGAAACGCAGTTAAGTCAGGTTCTGGTTAGGTCACCATGTCAGGAGATGGACCAGAGTGAGGAAGTGGAAGAGGAGGTGGTGGACGATGAAATTGCTGACCCAACCTGGGAAGGTGGCAAGCTGAGCGAGGACAGCAGTACAGAGGGGGAGGGATCTGCAGCACCACAACAGGCTAGAAGAGGCAGTGGGGTGGCAAAAGGGAGAAAGCAGTCCACGCTAACCAGGCTTGCAACTGTTCCATGGAGCAGCCCCTTGCGGCAATCTCCCTTGCAAAGGGGTAGGTGTTCCGCAGTCTGGCGCTGTTTTGAGGAAACTGCTGACGATAAACGAATTGTAATTTGTGCTGTACCAAAATGAGCAGGGGCGTGAACACCAGCAACCTGACCACCACCAGCATGATCCGCCACATGGCAGCAAAGCACCCTAATAGGTGGGCCGAACGCCTGGGTCCACGATCGGTGTCTGCGGGTCACACCACTGCCTCCTCTTACCCTCTGTTACGTGCTGTCCAAGACGCAGGCCCAGATTCTTCCTGTTCCACTTCAGTGTCCCAGCGCAGCGTTCAAATGTCCTTACTCCAGTCATTTGAACGCAAGCGCAAATACCCAGCTACCCACCCACAGGCCATAGCACTAAACCTTCAAAATTTCTGGCCCTGGAAATGTTGCCGTTTAGGCTGGTGGACACCGAGGCTTTTCTAAGCCTGATGGCGGCGGCTGTCCCTCGTTACGCAGTCCCCAGCCGCCACTATTTTTCCCGGTGTGCCGTCCCCGCCTTACCGGCATGTGTCCCAAAACATAACCCGTGCCCTGACCAACGCATTTACGGGGAAGGTCCACTTAACGACTGACACATGGACAAGTGCTTCTGGCCAGGGACGCTACATTTCCCTGATGGCACACTGGGTGAACGTTGTGGAGGCTGGGAGCGAGTCGTACCCTGGCATGGCACAGGTGCTACCGACACCAAGGATTACGGGTCCTACAGTACTGCCATCCGGATTTCCTCCACCACCTTCAGTAGCGGCTGCAACCCCTCCTTCTCTTCCTCCACCTCCTCCTCCACTTCCACTGCAGAATTCGCATCTTGCAGCACCAGTCAGACTTCAGTCAGTAGCTGGAAGCAGTGTAGCACATCAGTCGGGAAACGGCAACAGGCCATGCTGAAGCTTATTTGCTTAAGTGACAAACAGCACACTGCCGCAGACATGTGGCAGGGCATAAGGGACCAGGCTGAGCTGTGGCTCTCACCAGTCATCCTACAACCAGGCGTGGTTGTGTCTGATAACGGCTGCAACTTGGTGACTGCTTTGGAGCTGGGCAACCTCACACACATACCATGCCTGGCCCATGTCTTCAACTTAGTGGTTCAGCGGTTTCTGAAAACCTACCCCAATTTGCCTGAGCTACTGGTGAAGGTGCACCGCCTGTGTGCCCATTTCCGAAAGTCACCTGCAGCTTCAGCCGGTCTGGCAACGCTGCAGCAGCGCTTGCGCTTGACAGCTCACCGACTGCTGTGTGACCGGAGCACGCGCTAGAACTCCACTTTCCACATGTTGGGCAGGAGCAGCAGAGGGCAATAGTGGAATACCAGCTGCAACACGTTGGCGCCTTTCCAGTCAGGTTCCGCTCTTCACAAGCGATGAGTGGGCAATGATGTTTGACCTCTGTGAGGTTTTACACAACTTTGATGAATCTACACAGATGGTGAGCAGCGATAATGCAATTATCAGCGCAACCATCCCACTTCTGTGTCTACTAAAAAGCTCACTGCTCACAATAAAGGCGGATGCTCTGCATGTGGAAGAGGTGGAAATGGGGGGAAGACCCTTCCAGGGTGATAGCCACCCTCGGTTCGTCTACTTAGCGCGAATTGGAGGAAGAGGACGAGGAGGAGGAGCAGGACACAGTTGCCCCCGATACAGAGGGTAGTACCCATAGCAGGTTTACTCCATCTCTTTAGCGTTGATGGGCCGAAGAGGAGGAAGAGGATGAGGAGATTGAGAGTCATCCTCCTGGTGAGGAGAACGAATCCTTGTCTGTAGGGACTCTGGCACACATGGCTGACTTTATGCTATGCTGCCTTTCCCGTGACCCTCGCGTTATACGCATTTTAGCCAACACCGACTACTGGTTGTTCACCCTTCTCGACCCCCGCTACAAAGAGAACTTCTCATCTCTTATTCCTGGTGAAGAGGACTAGCAAAATGGTGCAATACCAGAAGGCCCTTGTGGAAAAATTGCTCCAAAAATTTCCATCTGACAACGCTGGCGGCAGAGTACGTAGTTCCTTGGGCACCCGAGGAGGGGAGACGAGGGGAACACACAGCAGTTCCAAAAGGCAGGGCGACACTCTCCAAGGCCTGGGACAGTTTCATGAAACCCCGCCAGCACCCTCACCCTGATGAGTGGCCTAGTGTCACAAGGAGGGAAAAGTTTTGGAAGATGGTGAAGGAGTACCTAGCTGACCATATCAACGTCCTCAGTGATCTCTCTGTGCCTTACAATTATTGGGTGTCCAAGCTGGACACGTGGCATGAACTGGCGCTCTACGCCTTGGAGGTGCTGGCCGTCCCTGCCGTCAGCGTTTTGTCGGAATGGGTATTAAGTGCCGCTGGGGGCATAATAACTGATAAGCGCATCCGCCTGCCAGCTGAAAATGCTGACAGGTTGACGCTTATCAAAATGAACAAGGCCTGGATTGCCCCTGTCTTCTCTACTCCACCAGAGGGAAGCGGCTTAACATGAAGGAACTTTAAATGTGGCTTTTAGGTTGTATTGAATACACTGTATTCCCATGTACCCCTTCCTCTTCTCGTCCTCATCCTCCATCATATGAAACTGCTTATTAGGTTGCCTTGACGTTCACCAGCAGGCCCTCACCAGTAATTATTAAGACGGTCCCCAACAGGCCCACACCACTAATTTTTAAGACAGTCACAAGCAGGACCTCATCCATAATTTTTTAGACGGTCAGCTCAGCAGCAGGACCTCACCCATAATTTTTTAGACGGTCAGCTCAGCAGAAGCACCTCACCCATAATTTTTTAGATGGTCAGCTCAGCAGCAGCTTGTCACTCATAATGTTTTAGAGGGTACGTTCAGCAGCAGACCCTCAGCCCTAATGTTTTTGAGTCTCAGCAGCAGGCCATCAATCGTAATTTTTCAAGGGTGTGTTTGATGCCCTCCTTTATATGTAATAAAGGGTGTATTGGAGTACCTGTTCCTTGTAATTCTTGTCAGCCCTTTCACTTAGTGCATAGGCTTTATGAGTGTAGGAGTCCCACAACATGAACAATTGTACCACAATGTGAATGAGGCCCTCCTTTATGTGATATACCGGTTGTATCAGAGTGCCTGTTCCTTGTAATTTTTGGCAGAACTTGTGCTTTATGTACAAGTAAATATATATGTTTCCTAACAATATTTCCTCTAAAATCAATGTTTTCTTCTGTTTTGGGGGGTATTCTTTTATGGGAATTCCGTAAAAGTGGCGTAATACTCTGACAACATCGTTCCCAGCAGCGACTTCGGAGTCCATGATGCATCCAGACATCCTCCCCAAACCATTTCAGTGGTGTTTCCACCATTTTCTGACCTTTCCCTATGAACCAGACACCCTCCCCTCTTCAGAGCAGGAGGTGCCTGGTTTAGTGCTCGGGTTCTCCCATTGACTTCATACCTCCCAACTTTGTAAACAGAGAAAGAGGGACAAATTCTGCTGCAAATTCTAACTCCGCCCAAAACATAACTATACAGCTAATCCCACCCAGTTCCCTTACTTTCCCAGATAGTAATTATTCCCCAGTTATGTGCCCCCAGTAAAATGCCCAGTTATGTGCCCCCAGTAATATGACCAGCTGTGTCCCCAGTAATATGCCCAGCTATGTGCCCCCGATAATATGCCCAGTTATGTGCCCCCAGTAATATGCCCAACTGTGTCCCCATTAATATGCCCAGTTATGCGCCCCCAGTAATATGACCAGCTGTGCCCCCACGTCATATGCCCAGCTGTGTCCCCAGTAATATGCCCAGCTATGTGCCCCTCTTATTCCCACAATGTGATCCCCAGTAATGTTGTGCCCCCAGTAATTTGTCCATATTGTGCTCCCCAGTAATGCTGTGCCCCCAGTAATATGCCCATATTGTGCTCCCCAGTAATGCTGTGCCCCCAGTAATATGCCCATATTGTGCTCCCCAGTAATGCTCTCTGCTTCATCACCAGCTCTCTGCTTCATCACCATACAGGCAACTGTCTCTGCGTCCTATGGACGCAGGGACAGCTTTCAGAGAACGGGACATACCTCCCCTGTACCGGGACAGCCGCTGCAATCCGGGACAGCCCCGCTGGATCCGGGACGGTTGGGAGGTATGTGACTTCCATTGTGCTCGGGTGCTCGGTCGAGCACTCGAGCACCGGCTAGTGTTCGACCCGAGAACTCGAGCACCCGAACACTACAGTGCTTGATCATCACTATCAATTACAAGTCTCTCTCATCTTTTTAAGTGGAAGAACTTGCACAATTGGTGACTGACTAAAGAAAGAAAAAATAAGGTGCTCACTGCTGCTAGCTATCAATAATTGAATAATTTACTAAAAACACCATACA
Organism: Rhinella marina; assembly: GCA_900303285.1. Taxonomy (NCBI): domain Eukaryota; kingdom Metazoa; phylum Chordata; class Amphibia; order Anura; family Bufonidae; genus Rhinella; species Rhinella marina. Next base: position 3,674 of record ONZH01028461.1, on the reverse strand, counting down.
ATAAATGCATAATAGGACACATTGCTGTACCAGAAAAAGAATACACACAATGGGCTAAAGTGCTGTACCATTAAAAACAGTGTGGATAAAATACAGCAAAGACATAAGTATGCAAACATTTAGTGCAATCAATTTCACATTTGCAAGCATAAAAGGCTCAGATATAGAGATGAGCGAGCATACTCGTCTGAGCTTGGTGCTCGTTCGAGTATTAGGGTACTCGTAAGTGCTCGCTGCTCGGACGAGTATCTCGCCATGCTCGAGGAAATGACAACTTCCGCATCGTGCTTTTTTGGCGCCTAAAAACACAGCCAATCACAAGCCAGGAGACTCTGCGTACCACCCAGCATCACGTGGGGCCCTTACATGTCGATAGCAGGGGTTGGCTGCCCTGATCAGGTGACCCTGGAATATACTACCGACTGGCCGCGGTGCTCGGCTCAGATGCCGTCTGGATGTCGTTAGGGATAGAGCTGCTGCCTTTCAGGGACAGTGTAAGGGCCTGCATTTAGTTGTCTGTTAGGCAGGGATCACCAACAAGGAACCCAATAGCCCTTCTAAGGGCTAGAAGACATTTTATTTTTATTTTTTTGTCACTTGGCTGGCTGGCACTAGTAGTGCAGCTATCGCCATATCTAACTCTGTTTTTTTTTTATTGTTCTATCTCAGTGATACAAATCCATTGCACACAGCACTGTGGAACCATTCTGTGTGTCACAGTTCAGCACTGACTCACTCCAATCCATATATACTGTCCAGGTGACACTTTCTGTACGTCACAGAATACAACCAAGTCATTTGCTACCAATATCATCTACAGCTTGATCCAGAAAACTCTCTGTGCGACATTTGTCTGGGTCGCAGACTAAATAGCCACCGTTAACAGGGTGTCAGTCAGTTCTACCATATTTCCTGCACGTGACGTTCCCAAAAACACAAAATTGTAAAAAAAATATAAAAAAACAAATATAAAAAAAAATTATTTTTTCAGTTGTTTTAGCTCAGTGATACAAATCCATTTTACTCAGCTGCGTGTAACCTTTCTGTGTGTCACAGTTCAGCACATTCGCTCCCATCCGTATATACTGTCCAGGTGACAATTTCTGTACGTCACAGAATACAACCAAGTCATTTGCTACCCATATCATCTACCGCTTGATCCAGAAAATTCTCTGTGTGACATTTGTCTGGGTCGCAGACTAAATAGCCACCGTTAACAGGGTGTCAGTCAGTTCTACCATAGTTCTTGCACGTCACGTTCCCAAAAAAACAAAATAAAAAAAAAATTATTTTTTCAGTTGTTTTAGCTCAATGATACAAATCCATTTTACTCAGCTTTGTGTAACCTTTCTGTGTGTCACAGTTCAGCACATTCGCTCCCATGCGTATATACTGTCCAGGTGACACTTTCTGTACGTCACACAATACAACCAAGTCATTTGCTACCAATATAATCTACCGCTTGATCCAGAAAATTCTCTGTGTGACATTTGTCTGGGTCGCAGACTAAATAGCCACCGTTAACAGGGTGTCAGTGAGTTCTACCATAGTTCTTGCACGTCACGTTCCCAAAAAAACAAAATATTTTTAAAAAAAATTATTTTTTCAGTTGTTTTAGCTCAGTGATACAAATCCATTTTACTCAGCTGCGTGTAACCTTTCTGTATGTCACAGTTCAGCACATTCGCTCCCATCCGTATATACAGTCCAGGTGACACTTTCTGTATGTCACACAATACAACCAAGTCATTTGCTACAAATATCATCTACCGCTTGATCCAGAAAACTCTCTGTGCGACATTTGTCTGGGTCGCAGACTAAATAGCCACCGTTAACAGGGTGTCAGTCAGTTCTACCATAGTTCCTGCACGTTATGTTCCCAAAAAAACAAAATAGTAACAAAAATATAAAACAACAAATATAAAAAAAAAAATATTTTTTCAGTTGTTTTAGCTCAGTGATACAAATCCATTTTACTCAGCTTTGTGTAACATTTCTGTGTGTCACAGTTCAGCACATTCGCTCCCATCCGTATATACTGTCCAGGTGACACTTTCTGTACATCACAGAATACAACCAAGTCATTTGCTACCAATATCATTTACCGCTTGATCCAGAAAATTCTCTGTGTGACATTTGTCTGGGTCGCAGACTAAATAGCCACCGTTAACAGGGTGTCAGTCAGTTCTACCATAGTTCTTGCACGTCACGTTCCCAAGAAAACAAAATATTAAAAAAAAAAATTATTTTTTCAGTTGTTTTAGCTCAGTAATACAAATCCATTTTACTCAGCTGCGTGTAACCTTTCTGTGTGTCACAGTTCAGCACATTCGCTCCCATCCGTAGATACTGTCCAGGTGACACTTTCTGTACGTCACAGAATACAACCAAGTCATTTGCTACCCATATCATCTACCGCTTGATCCAGAAAATTCTCTGTGTGACATTTGTCTGGGTCGCAGACTAAATAGCCACCGTTAACAGGGTGTCAGTCAGTCCTACCATAGTTCCTGCACGTTACGTTCCCAAAAAAACAAAATAGTAAAAAAAATATAAAAAAACAAATATAAAAAAAAAAATTATTTTTCAGTTGTTTTAGCTCAGTGATACAAATCCATTTTACTCAGCTTTGTGTAACCTTTCTGTGTGTCACAGTTCAGCACATTCGCTCCCATCCATATATACTGTATAGGTGACACTTTCTGTACGTCACACAATACAACCAAGTCATTTGCTACCAATATCATCTACCGCTTGATCCAGAAAACTCTCTGTGCGACATTTGTCTGGGTCGCAGACTAAATAGCCACCGTTAACAGGGTGTCAGTCAGTCCTACCATAGTTCCTGCACGTTACGTTCCCAAAAAAACAAAATTGTAAAAAAAATATAAAAAAACAAATATAAAAAAAAAAAATGTATTTGTTCAGTTGTTTTAGCTCAGTGATACAAATCCATTTTACTCAGCTTTGTGTAAAATTTCTGTGTGTCACAGTTCAGCACATTCGCTCCCATCCGTATATACTGTCCAGGTGACACTTTCTGTACGTCAAAGAATACAACCAAGTCATTTGCTACCAATATCATTTACCGCTTGATCCAGAAAATTCTCTGTGTGACATTTGTCTGGGTCGCAGACTAAATAGCCACCGTTAACAGGGTGTCAGTCAGTTCTACCATAGTTCTTGCACGTCACGTTCCCAAAAAACCAAAATATTAAAAAAAAAAAATATTTTTTCAGTTGTTTTAGCTCAGTAATACAAATCCATTTTACTCAGCTGCGTGTAACCTTTCTGTGTGTCACAGTTCAGCACATTCGCTCCCATCCGTAGATACTGTCCAGGTGACACTTTCTGTACGTCACAGCAATACAACCAAGTCATTTGCTACCCATATCATCTACCGCTTGATCCAGAAAATTCTCTGATGTGGCATTTGTCTGGGTCGCAGACTAAATAGCCACCGTTAACAGGGTGTCAGTCAGTCCTACCATAGTTCCTGCACGTTACGTTCCCAAAAAAACAAAATAGTAAAAAAAATATAAAAAAAAAAATATAAAAAAAAAATTATTTTTTCAGTTGTTTTAGCTCAGTGATACAAATCCATTTTACTCAGCTTGTGTAACCTTTCTGTGTGTCACAGTTCAGCACATTCGCTCCCATCCTATATACTGTCC
>ONZH01028460.1:0-21410 GCA_900303285.1 Rhinella marina | reverse complement strand
ACGTGACGTACAGTATAGGTCACCTGGACAGAAAATATGGATTGAGGTTTGTATATAGGTGGATAAGTTAGATCAACATTACGTCTGTTATTACGTACCGTGCAGTATGGAGCAATTACACTGAAAGTATTAGATTAGGCAGACTTGGTCTGCTTAAGTGCAACCCAGACAAATTTCACACAGAGATTTTTGTAATGTAGCTATATCAGTGACAGCAAAAAGACCTTTTTTTACAGAATGTGTCACCTGGACAGAAAATATGGATTGTGGTTTGTGGTGACTGGACAGCTGAACTGTGACACACAGAATGGTTCCACACAGCTGTATGAAATGGATTTTTATCACTGAGATAAAACAACAAAAAAACTATTTTTTTTTATTTTTATTTTTATTTAAATTTTTTATATATATATTTTTTTTTTTAACGTGACGTGCAGAAACTATCAGAGAGCAAACTCGGCCCCTGCTGACTATGGTTATTTTGACTGCAACCCAGACAAATGTCGCACAGAGATTTTTGTAATGTAGCTGTATCAGTGACAGCAAAAGACCTTTTTTAATTATGTGACGTATGAAATGTGTCACCTGGACAGAAAATACGTATTGTGCTTTGTGTATAGGTGGATAAGTTAGAGCAAAATTACGTATGTTATTACGTACCGTGCAGTAAGGAGCAATTACACTGAAACTATTAGATTAAGCAGACTTGGTCTGCTTAAGTGCAACCCAGACAAATGTCGCACAGAGATTTTTGTAATGTTTTGTAATGTAGCTGTATCAGTGACAGCAGTAGTGTAAGTATGTGACATACAGAATGTGTCACCTGGACAGATAATACGGAGTGTGGTTTGTGGTGAGTGGACAGCTGAACTGTGACACACAGAATGGTTCTACACAGCTCTATGAAATGGATTTGTATCACTGAGATAAAACAACAAAAAAACTATTTTTTTATATATATATTTTTAATATATATATATATATATTTTTTAATGTGATGTGCAGGAACTATCAGAGAGCAAACTCAGCCCCTGCTGACTGTGGCTATTTTGACTGCAACCCAGACAAATGTTGCACAAAGATTTTTCTAATGTAGCTGTGTCAGTGAAAGCAAAAGACCGTATTTGATTATGTGACGTACAGTATGGGTCACCTGGACAGAAAATACGGATTGTGGATTGCGGTGAGTGGACAGCTGAACTGTGACACACAGAATGGTTCCACACAGCTGTATGAAATGGATTTGTATCACTGAGATAAATCAATAAAAAAAAAAAGTGTTATATATGGCGATAGCTGCACTACTAGTGCCAGCCAGCGCAGCCAGGAGACAAAAAAAAGTCTTGTAGCCCTTAGAAGGGCTGTTGGGTTCTTTCAATATCACTCCTGCCTAACAGAGAACTAAATCCAGGCCCTAACACTCTCCCTGAAACGCAGCAGATCTGTCCCTAACCACATCCAGACAGCATCTGAGCCGAGCACCGCGGGCAGTCACTAGTATTTTCCAGGGTCACCTGATCAGGCCAGCCAACCCCTGCTATCGACATGTAAGGGCCCCACGTGATGCTGGGTCTACCGCAAAGTCTCCTTGCTTTTGATTGGCTGAGTTTATAGGCGCCAAAAATTCGAAATGCGGGAGATGCCATTTCCTCGAGCATGGTGAGATACTCGTCCGAGCAGCGAGAACTTACGAGTACCGTAATGCTTGAACGAGCACCAAGCTCGGACGAGCATGCTCGCTCATCTCTAGTGCCATTACTACAGGTAATGAGTCGAGGACAGGGAAGCCTCTTAAAGTAGAAGCTACGGGTCCGTGAGAGCCAGAAATCTTGCTTGTTTGTAGGTGACCAAATACTTATTTTCCACCATAATTTGCAAATAAAATTCTTTAAAAATCAGACAATGTGATTTTCTGGATTTGTTTTCTCATTTTGTCTCTCATAGTTGAGGTCTACCTATGATGTCAATTACAAGCCTCTCTCATCTTTTTAAGTTGGAGGACTTGCACAATTGGTGGCTGACTAAGTACTTTTTTTCCCCACTGTATTTATGTCTACAGAGCTGTGTGAATAATACTTTTTTGCAGGGCAATCTGTAGTTTTCAGTGATATCATTTTGGAGTATTCATGTATTTTGGATCACTTTTAGTGATGATCGAGCACCGTAGTGTTTGGATGCTTGGGTCGAACACTAGCCGGTGCTCGAGTGCTCGACCAAGCACTCGAGCACAATGAAGTCAATGGGAGAACTCGAGCACTAAACCAGGCACCCCCTGCTCTGAAGAGGGGAGGGTGTCTGATTCATAGGGAAAGGTCAGAAAATGGTGTAAACACCATTGAAATGGTTTGGGGACAGCATGGGGAGGATGTCTGGCTGCATCTTGGACTCCAAAGTCGCTGCTTGGAACGATGTTGTCTGAGCATTACGCCACTTTTACAGATTGACAAGAATACCCCCCAAAACCAAGTATAACATCGATTTGTAGTAGTAGCAGGCCCTCACCCCTAATATTTTACACAGTCAGATCACCAGCAGGCACTCGCCCATAATGTTTTTGAGTGTCAGCAGCACTCAAGGTCAACATGTCAGGAGGAGGACCAGAGTGAAGAAGTGGAAGAGGAGGATGGACGATGAAATCACTGGCCCAACCTGGGAAGGTGGCAAAGGAAAAAAGATACAATGCAACAGCACCCTGCAAAAAAAATCAAGTACAACAATGCCATAGTAGTAGAAGGTATTCTGGTGTTAATGCTACGCTTATTTGAAAAAATGTAAAAAAAAAAAGTTTTAATTTTTTGATATGAAATTGAGATTCTTGGCAAATACATTTTGTACAAAATTATCTGAGCCCGTCTGCCAAACGTCAGGACGATCTCTGTAAGATGGGACCTAACACTAAATACTACCTGTTAAGTATCAACATAAAGTTCAGGGAATGAAGGCTCCACGTGCTTTCATTTCAGTGCCACAATGGCTTCCATTGAATGCAGATACCAACATGCATGCACAGCTTTATACTTACACTAATTAAAATCAGAGTTTGGAGCAGACAGGCTGGTCAGGAGTGCACGACTGAATGGAGTAGCCACACCTCCAATGCAAATTGCAAAAAAAAAGGGGGTCAGTCAGCACCACCCAATGAGCAGATGCACGTTGCTATGGCTAAATACACTGTGTATTTAGTGTATTTGTGTATATAGCCATAGCAACGTGCATCTGCTCATTGGGTGGTGCTGACTGACCCCCTTTTTTTTGGGGGGAAGGTGGCAAGCCGAGCGAGGACAGCAGTACAGAGGGGGAGGGATCCGCAGCACCGCAACAGGCTGGGAGAGGCAGTGGGGTGGCAAAAGGGAGAAGGCAGGCCACGCCAAACAGGCCCACAACTTTTTCCCAGGGCCTCCCCTTGTGGCAATCTCCCTTGCCAAGGGGTAGGTGTTCTGCAGTCTTGTGCTTTTTTGACGAAAGTGCTGACGATAAAAGAATTGTCATTTGCAACCTGTGCCATACCAAAATGAGCAAGGGCATGAACACTAGCAACCTGACCACCACCAGCATGATCCTCATGGCAGCAAAGCACCCTGATAGGTGGGCCAAACGCCTGGGTCCACAATCAGGGGTCTGCACTACCTCCTCTTTCCCTGTGTTAAGTGCTAGCCAATCCTCTGTCCAAGACCCAGGCCCAGATGCCTCCCGCCCTGCACCTGGACTTTCGTAAGCACCATCAGTGAGCACATCCACTTCTGTGTCCCAGCGCCGCATACAGATGTCCATACCCCAGGCCTTTGAATGAAAGCGCAGATACCCAGCCACCCACACACAGGCCATAGCACTAAATGCACACCTTTACAAGTTGCTGGCCCTGGAAATGTTGCCGTTTAGGCTTGTGGACACTGAGGCTTTTCGCCGTCTGATGGCGGCGGCTGTCCCTCGTTACTGAGTACCTAGCCGCCACTATTTTTGCAGGTGTGCCGTCACCGCCTTAAACCAGCATGTGTCCCGTAACATAACCCGTGGCCTGACCAACGCAGTTACTGGGAATCCACTTAACGACTGACACATGGACAAGTGCTTTTGGCCAGGGACGCTACATTTCCCTGATGGCACACAGGGTGAACGTTGTGGTTCAGCGGTTTCCCAAAACCTACCCCAATTAGCCTGAGCTACTGGTGAAGGCGCGCCGCCTGTGTGCCCATTTCCGAAAGTCACCTACAGCTTCAGCCGGTCTGGCAACGCTGCAGCAGCGCTTGCAGTTGCCAGCTCACCGACTGCTGTGCGACCTGAGCACATGCTGAAACTCCACCTTCTACATGTTGGGCAGGCTTTGTAAGCAGCAGAGGGCAGTAGTGGAGTACCAGCTGCAACACGTTCGGCACCTTTCCAGTCAGCTTCTGCTCTTCACAAGCGACGAGTGGGCATTGATGTCTGACTTCTGTGAGGTTTTACGCAACTTTGATGAATCTACACAGATGGTGATAATGCTATTATCAGCGTAACCATCCCACTTCTGTGTCTACTAAAAAGCTCACTGATCACAATAAAGGCGGATGGCTCTGCATGTGGAAAAGGTTCTGATAAGCAGCCTAGTGTCACAAGGAGGGAAAAGTTTTGGAAAATGGTAAAGGAGTACCTAGCTGACCGTGTCAACGTCCTCAGTGATCCCTCTGTGCCTTATAATTATTGGGTGTCTAAGCTGGACACGTGGCACGAACTGGCGCTCTACGCCTTGGAGGTGCTGGCCTGCCCTGCCGCCAGCGTTTTGTCGGAGCGGTTATTTAGTGCCGCTGGGGGCATAATAACTTCTAAGCGCATCCACCTGTCAACTGAAAATGCTGACAAGTTGACGCTTTTCAAAATGAACAAGGCCTGGATTGCCTCTGACTTCGCTACCCCACCAGAGGAAAGCGGCTGAACATAAAGGAACTTTAAATGTGGCTTTTTAGGTGTATTGAATACACTGTATTTCCATTCAACCCTTCCTCTTCTCGTCCTCTTCCTCCATCATATCAAACTGCTTATTAGGCTGCCCTCGCCTTTAAATATTTAAGAGGTTCACCAGCAGGTCCTCACACCTAATTTTTTAACCTAAAAAATTAACCTCACACTGGTCCTCCTTCTGACATGTTGATCTAACAAGAACCTGTCTTGCGCGGCCCTGCAAACTGGGACATGAAGCTAGGAGTTTTGGATGACTCTGTTTCTTGTGTTCTGCCAGCAGACACAGTTTCACCTCACCCTGAGCCATGGCCTCTGCGTGCACCATCAGCAGCAAGCCCACTTCCCTGTCCCTTACTGCTCGCCTTGTGCATATTAAATTGTATATATGCAAGTTTGTCACAAGTACAGTAATGCAGATTTTTATTACGTTTATGATCAGAAAAATTTCACCAAATGTCAAATATTTAGAATGCGCAAACGTTATACAGCAGGCGCAGCGCAGGTACTGTTGCCTTGATTAGCGGCAGAAAAAATTACACCGGATGTCAGGTATGTAGGATACAGTAACGTTATAATGCACAAGCCGCGCAGGTAATGTCGCCTTGATTAACAGCAGAAAATATAGCAACAAATGTCAGCTATGTAGGATACAGTAAAGTTATAATGCAAAAGCCGCGCAGTTAATTGTTGCCTTGATTAACGGCAGTAAAAATAGCAACGGATGTCAGGTATGTAGGATACAGTAACGTTATAATGCACACGCAACACATGTAATGTCGCCTTGATTAGCGGCAGAAAAAATAGCAACGGATGTCAGGTATGTAGGATAGAGTAACGTTATAATGCGCACGCAACACAGGCAATGTCACCTTGATTAACAGCAGAAAAAATAGCAATGGATGTCAGGTATGTAGGATACAGTAACGTTATAATGCACACGCAACACAGGTAATATCGCCTTGATTAACGGCAGAAAAAATAGCAACGGATGTCAGGTATGTGGGATACAGTAACATTAAAATGCACAAGCTGCGCAGGTAATGTCACCTTGATTCACGGCAGAAAAAATAGCAATGGATGTCAGATATGTAGGATATAGTAAAGTTATAATGCACAAGCCGCCCAGGTAATGTCGCCTTGATTAACGGCAGAAAAAATAGCAACAAATGTCAGCTATGTAGGATACAGTAAAGTTATAATGCAAATGCCACGCAGTTAATGTTGCCTTGATTAACGGCAGTAAAAATAGCAACGGATGTCAGGTATGTAGGATAGAGTAACGTTATAATGCGCATGCAACACAGGTAATATCGCCTTGATTAACGGCAGAAAAAATAGCAACGGATGTCAGGTATGTGGGATACAGTAACGTTAAAATGCACAAGCTGCGCAGGTAATGTCGCCTTGATTCATGGCAGAAAAAATAGCAATGGATGTCAGATATGTAGGATATAGTAACGTTATGATGCACAAGCCGCCCAGGTAATGTCGCCTTGATTAACGGCAGAAAAAATAGCAACGGATGTCAGGTATGGAGAATACAGTAACGTTATAATGCACAAGCCGCCCAGGTAATGTCGCCTTGATTAACGGTAGAAAAAATAGCAACGGATGTCAGGTATGGAGAATACAGTAACGTTATAATGCACAAGCCACGCAGGTAATGTCGCCTTGATTAACAGCAGTAAAAATAGCAATGGATGTCAGGTATGTGGAATACAGTAACGTTATAATGTACAAGCCACGCAAGTAATGTCGCCTTGATTAATGGCAGAAAAAATAGCAATGGATTTAAGGTATGTAGGATGCAGTAACATTATAATGCACAAGCCGCACAGGTAATGTCGCCTTGATTAACGGCAGATAAAATAGCAACGGATGTCAGGTATGTAGGATACAGTAACGTTATAATGCACAAGCCGCACAGGTAAGGTCGCCTTGATTAACGACAGAAAAAATAGCAACGGATGTCAGGTATGTGGAATACAGTAACGTTATAATGCACAAGCCGCACAGGTAAGGTCGCCTTGATTAACGGCAGATAAAATAGCAACGGACGTCAGGTATGCAGGATACAGTAACATTATAAAGCACACGCAACACAGGTAATGTTGCCTTGATTAATGGCAGTAAAAACGACACCGGATGTCAGGTATATAGAATACAGAAATGTTATAATGCACACGCTGTGCAGGTGGTGTTAGGGTCAGGCAAACTTGCGTTATTTTTGCTCCAAAAGAAAAAAAATATTGCAGCCAGATATAACAACAGTCCTTAAAATGACTTTTAGGTCTTTTAAACAGAACAACTAGCCCTGGCTAGCCAAATCCTATCCCTACACTATCTGTGCCTCCTTGCGCAAACGTTATACAGCAGACGCAGCGCAGGTACTGTCGCCTTGATTAGCGGCAGAAAAAATTTCAATGGATGTCAGGTATGTAGGATACAGAAAGGTTATAATGCACAAACTGCGCAGGTGGTATTAAGGTCAGGCCACCTTGCATAATTTTAACCCCCCTCAAAAAAAATCTATTGCAGCCAGATATAATAGCCCTTAAAAGGGCTTTTGGGTCTTTTCAACAGAAAACTAGCCCTGCCTAGCGATTTTCTATCCCTACACTATCTGTCCCTCCTTGCAGCAGCTCTCCCTGAGTCGGACTGAGCCGGGTCACATGTCACCGGGTGCTATATAGCACCCGATGACGCGTTCCTGTCCAGCTACGGCATTACAGTGAATGCCAGTACCTCCCCGCACGCTGATTGGCTGCGTAGCAGCCAAGAAACGTGCAGGGAGGGGACTCAAGCATGGTGGTCCCGAGCGCCGCCATGCTCGGCCGAATACAGTATTCAGCCGAGCATGCTCGCTCAACACTAATCACTTTTTGTTCAGTTTTTTGAGGACGTGAAGAGACAATAAAGTGGTGAATCACCTTTTTTTCTGTTACGGTATTTACCATATGGAATAAATACATTTATATTTTAATAGTATGGGTGTTTTGGCATGTGGTGGGGCGAATGATGTTACTTTTTTGTTTATTTATTTTTATTATGAGGAAAGGGGGTGATTTAAATTTGTATTTATTTATTATATTAAAAAAAAATTATTTTACTTTTTATTCTTTTTTACACATTTTTAAAGTCCCCTTAGAATACTTTAACAAACAATTGTTACAGTAGATCACATGTCCTTTAGACTGAAATGGAGCCCTGTCATCTGCCAACATTTTGTGACCAGTTTTGGGGGGTGCAAGAGTTTCAGATGGGAGGCTACAGGGGATATTGCAGTAGTCTATGAAGAATATGATGAGGGCATGTAGATGCATTTTGGTTGATTTAGGTTAAGGTTATATAGGATTCAAATGTTTCCTAGGTGGAGGTGGAAGAGACCTTGAATTAGATCTGAAGGACATGGCAGAATCAACGTTTTACTATAATATACTTTATAACTACAGTGAAAATATAAACTAAAAAATTGCACATCCACTATAATTAGTCTAATATTTATTTATACTCAATAAATTACTATCTACAACCTGTACCTTTTGCATGATACATAATGTATTATTTCTGATCTTAATGCTCATATTGTTATTATTTCATGAATGCATTTCTCACCATACCTCACTTCCATCTTCTTCCATACACGGACATTTTACCCATAGATGTAAAAGTGCCTGGGGATGGACATATTTCTCTCTGTGTTATTTCACAGAAAGGGAATTTGTGTCCCTTGACATATAGAACCAAAATTGTTTTACTTTCAAACAGATAGATTCTGCTATTGACGAATCAACAGAGGTCACACAGCAATTTAGAAGCAATTAAAAGGTAATGAGTAGAAATGGCTGAAATCTCTGCCTGGAGATCTTCCCATGTGAAGGAATGAGTAAGATAAATGAGCATTGTCTCCTCTTTATCTCTGCTTGTACACAGTTCACTGGTTACAGTTAGGGAAGCCAGGTCTTAAATCCTGGCACAGAGACAGGAAATGCCTCACTGCCATGTTTCCTTTGGGGGTTAAACACTTGTATCTGGCAGAGTGATTGAGGAGTAACAGTACAAAGGTGCAGTGGAGTCATTGCTCTATAATTTACTACACTGCACTTTTGGCCCTGTAAACATTGTCCCTTTTTTGCTGGTGTGCTCCTACCTTCTATATTTATTATAAATTATTTTTCCACTTACTGCTGCTTCTTCTTCAAATATGTCTCCTACTATCTTGACCATTATTATTATTTTCATTATGTTTTATATTAAACCTCATAGAGAACTGTAATGTTTTTGTTTTTCAGTTTTTTTTTGCTGCCAGATTATGCCATTCGAAGTAATAGTTATAGAATAGCCAGACCAACTTTGTAGCTCCCATAAACTTGAATGAATGTAAAAAGTCATGGACAGTCTCTTCATTTAATTTCAACCTGGAGAGTCAACCACCTATCCTGTTGGAATAAACAGTAGGACCCCCACTTATCAGCATTTTTAGTATAAATATGGTGAAAACCCCCTTTAAATACACATGGATATTATCATTTAGAGTCTAAATAATTTTACTTACAAATTGAAGATAGCTACAATTCTTTTTTTAAGTCTTTATTAAACCAGAATTGGACAAAAAGTAAAATAAAGGACAAGTCCTTCTTTTATACTTCTCCTTCATCCTATGTGAACTGGGTCTTAAGCTCATTACTGTATATTAAATGTCCCCCTACAATTTTATGGACTGTAGCAGTTTACTATTTGGCAGAGCAAGGAGAGGGCTATTACGGACATTAAAATGGTTATCATTAGTGCTTTTCAATTGTGAAAAAGTGGTTTCCATTTAGATAAACTGTATTCAGAAATGGAATATAGAGAATGTAAACACAACAAAACTGGGACATTGCTGTAACCCTGCATTGACAAATCTCACTGAAGACTTTAACGTGAAGTTCATATCTAATGCTCATATCCAGCCCTAGGGTGCCCTTTTTGGCAAATTGTGCCATGCTGGTGCTGAGACATACAGATGATCATGTCACAACAATTGTTTGTGATCTCTATCCATTTGTCTTTCTCATACTCTTTTTAATGCAAAATATATTTTTTCTCTTTCACATTCCTTCCAATCTTTATAAATCAAATCTTTTTTATGGATGATTTAACTCTGCCTTGCTCCACTTGATATTCATTTTACATATCTAGCTTGGTCTAACCTTCTATTATAACAATGCCTTTAATGGCTCCCACAAACGTTTTCTACTGCATCATATAGAAATGAATGGATTACCTCCTAGCCCACACACAACCGATAAATGTCTTGTCCATCAATCTAATTTTCCTGAATAAGAAAAAAATACATTTAGTTTGCTTTCAATCAAACAAGAAACCAAAAAGTGGATCAATTCAACATGTAAAAAGAGAAGGTTAAACAAAGTCTCCTATTTAGCTTTTTCATCGATAATGCAAAAAGCTTTGAACAGTTGCTTAAGAGGCTAGTAAAAGGAAAGTAGCGCTGCAAAAAAATCCAAGATATTCTATGTCCCAGCATGCGTCATTTGTCATGGTGAGAGGCTCTTATCACTGTAGGTGGCAAGAACACAAAAAAGACCTAGAAAAGAACCTTTGTTGCTGATTTTCTTTCTCGCAAGAATTTTACCCAATACTCAGCTTGGTCCCACATGGTTCTGATATCTCAGCTGCAGTATAGATTTAGTTCTACATAGTGGTAGGGGGAGCTGTTCAGTTGGTTAAAGGAGACAAAAGTAATGTGCATAGACTCAATGTAAAAATCCAATATAACACAAAATATATAGAGCACAGAAAGGCTTCATGCTGGGCAGTGGATTCACAGTACATTTTATTCACTAGGCAACTTAACTTCATCTATTTAAATGAAAAGTTTAGCTTAAAACATTTTTTGACAATAATGATAGATCGTCATAGGAGTTTGTTCCGTGTCATGCCTGTTGATCACTAGAAGAAGGTGGCCACTTATCTCCTTTGAACACTATGCATCATTGCCTACTTAACTCTGAGAGTCTAGTATTACAAATCTCACATTCCTTGCAACAGAATTGCAGACACATTACAGTCTAATTTCAATAAATGGGAGATATCTGTCAAACAGAGAGATCACAAGAGGACACCACTCTTGGTGGTGTTGCAGATCCTTCTGACAATTGGAAATGGACACAAGGCATAGACCCCACTGATGGAATCTTTTACTACAGTATGTCTCAAGGGAATGTCATGAATGTTGACATGAATGTTGAATGAACCATTTCACAAGCAGGGACGTTTGGACATTTTGCGTCTCTGGCATCCAGGACAATCTTTTCAGTTTTGACATGTACAAATAATACCTAGATTATAAAATTAAAAAAAAATTATACTATACAATTATACTAACCCAGTCCATAGTATCTTAATATTATCTTAAAAGATACTATTACTATTAGAATGTAAACCTTTGAACAGATTTTAGTGTGCTTTAACCCAGTCCATACCCATATATTTTCTGAAAGTAGACACCTGGAACATTGCTAAAATGTCACGCAACATTATCCACACACAGCCACCTCCATACAACATTATGTATAGTTTAGTATAGTTTTGCATATTGTTTTTAATAAAAATTGCATAAAACTTGACATTATTGGGTAAAAATGTAACTGAAGCAAAAAGTTATATGGACCACACCCCTTAAAAATAAGCTTTCAACATGTGCAGAGTTTATATACCACTTAAGCCTAAATTCATGTGCACATACCATATCTTCGTAAAATCACCAGAACTAGAGAGGCCACAAATCTTGTTTTGGGCTGGAAACTATTAAGTAAGTAACAACTTATAAAATACAGAGATTACAGTCCTTTAAAAGTAAGTGCACCCCAAAAACCTATATATTTCCTGAAAGCAGACAACCTAAAGATTTCAGTTGACTTGATAGACTGTTGACAACCGTGTCTACCTTTATGTAACTATGACACACAGGAATTATTATTATGATTATTATTATGATTATTATTATTATTATTATTATTATTATTATTATTATTATTATTATTATTATTATTGTTATTATTATTATTATTTTTATTATTCAAAACAAACATTTGCACCTGAAATGCACATCCAAACAGAGGTTTACACATGAAAACAATGTAAATGATAATGAGTAAGGGGACGTGTCCCCCGAAACATCACGCGGATGATGCAGGAAAATCAGTGTTCAAAATGTTAAAGGGAACCTGTCATCAACTTTATGCCTCCCATACTAATGGCAGAATAAAGTAGAGACAGGTGAGTTGATTTCAGAGGTCCATCATTTCTAAGTAAAAAGTAAGTGGTTGCTGAGAACCAACATCACAATCATTGCAGACTAGGTCTGGAAAAGAGTCACGGCCACCTGAGAAGAGTCATGGTTACTCATGAATTCCTGCTCTCCCTGCCTACCTGCTGATGATTGACAGTCTTCTACCTAGTTTTCTCCCTTTCTCTCTAGGAGAGAACTGCCAATCATCATCAGATGGGCAGGGAGAGCAGGAGATTATGAATAACCATGACTCTTTTCAGGTAGATTTGACTCTTTTCAAGGCCCGGGCTGTAATGATTATGATGCTAGTTCTGTGCAACCACTTACTTTTAGCTCATGAATGACACACCGCTGAAATCAGCATTTATGTCACTAATTTATGCTGCCCTCAGTGAGGTCATCATAAAGTTGATGACAGGTTCCCTTTAAATTGTATAGAATGGATTAAAGTCTGAGGCCTAAATAAAGAAATGACGGCACTTTGATTTATCTCATAGTTGTGAAATCTAGCTCACTTTGAAATATGGAATGAACTAATTGATTTCTGGGCTGCTTTCGTTATATATGGTGTGCATAGGTGCATAGTGAAGCTCTGC
Organism: Rhinella marina; assembly: GCA_900303285.1. Classification (NCBI taxonomy): domain Eukaryota; kingdom Metazoa; phylum Chordata; class Amphibia; order Anura; family Bufonidae; genus Rhinella; species Rhinella marina. The sequence continues at coordinate 8,585 of ONZH01028460.1, read as the reverse complement.
AGCAAGCAGCTAAAGTTTTTTCTGGTGAGTGGTTATCGTTGATTTGAACTGGTCCAATAGGACAAACCATAAGAAAAGTGGAGTGACATTTCATTTGCATGTTTAGCATCTTGTAAATGTATGAGTTCAGTTTGGGAATAGAATTTAGACTCCCTGCCCCTGCCAGAGTGTATGAGTGCTGGGTGAGAAATGCTTTACTTGAAAATCATTTTCTCTACAACCATTAATCACCCTTTGTATTTGTATCCCATCATATATACATGTAGAATTCAAACATATTGCAATTGTCGCCATAATAAAAATATTACTTGAGTAAAAATGATTTAAGAAATATGACATGGGGTTCAATTGCCTGGAGCATTCAGCATTATCTGGAAACAGAGACAATTGGAATTTGATGGATTGCTTGTGAACGCAGCGCTTCTGCATCGCTCTTGTCTAAATATTTTCCTATTATGAGTACAGTTCTACAGATAAGAAGTGCATTGCAGTTCATGAGGGTTCAATAGCAGTAGTATTAGACTGCTTTTTCACCCCAATTACAGATGCAAGGCCTAATGGCATTACTTATCTATAAAACATGGGGAAAAAACGAATAACTGTAAAAATAGACATTTTTTTCACCCCAATTACAGATGCAAGGCGTTATTGCATTACTTATCTATAACACAATGTGGAAACCCCAATATCGGTAGTATTAGACCGCTTTTTCGCCCAATTACAGAAACAAGGTCTAATGGAATTACTTATCTATAAAACAAGGTGGAAAACTAAATAACTAAAAATAGAGCGCTTTTTCACCCCAATTACAGAAGCATGGCATTATAGAATTACATATGTATAAACAATGTGGACATCCCAATAGCAGTAATATTAGACCGCTTTTTACCCCAAATACTTATAAATAAAACAAGGTGGGAAAACAAATAACTATAAAAATAGAGTGTTTTTCACCCAATTACAGAATCAAGGCATTAAAGAATTACTTATGTATAAAACAATGTGGACACCCAAATAGCAGTAGTATTAGACTGCTTTTTCACCCCAATTAGAGAATCAAGGCATTATAATATTACTTATGTTTAAAACAATGTGGACACGCCAAAAGCAGTAGTATTAGATTGCTTTTTCACCCCAATTAGAGAATCAAGGAATTATAGAATGTCTTTACAATAAAACAATGTGGACACCCCAATAGCCATAATATTAAACCACTTGTTCACCCCAATTAGTTAATCAAGGTTTAATAGAATTGCTTATCTTTTAACCAAGGGGACATTATTCAATTAGCCCCTGCATTCTCATTATGCTTTCCCTAAACTGTGTAAAAAGTCTCCCTACGATCTCCCTACACTGTCCCAATGCTGTCCCTGAACTCTTCCTATCCAATATTTTGCAATTAAAAGCTTTCTCAATCACTATTCCTAGCACCTGTCACATCTCTCCCTATACTCAGTTCACAGTGAAATGGTGGAGACCAGGCGGGATGAGGGTTTTATAGGGCTGTGACATCACAGGGGCTGGCTAGTTGCTGATTGACAGTCTGCATGGCATTATGGGTGATCTCATGTTCCCGGGATTCTTACTTTCACTTTATAACAGGTGTAGCCTCCATTTTAGGAAAAAATAGATTTGTTACCAAAAATCTCCAGTAAATTCGGAGCAAATCAAATTTTTCCTAAACTTCAGATCAAACTCCACTTCATCTGCTTTGATTTGCTCAACACTAGTTGCTACTGTTTTATTACTAAAAATCTCTCTAAATCACTCTAAAACAAATATCTAAATTTAACCCAACTAATGCCAGAAGCCTGACTGGTAAACTGGAAGTAGGGATGAGTGAGGAGGACTATGACATAGTGGGAATAACTGAGACATGGCTGGATGATAGCTATGGCTGGGCAGTTAATGTACAGAGTTGCAGTCTGTATGTAAAATTCTGTCTAAAGCCCACACTCTGGGAAGATATAAGTGAGGGACATGAACATGTGGAGTCACTGTGGGTAGAAATATATGGAGGCAAAAACAATAATAAAATACTAATAGGAGTTTATTAAAACCACCTAATATACCAGAGTCCACAGAAAATCTACTTCTAAACGAAATAGACGAGTTGGCAAATCATTATTATTATGGGGGACTTCAACTACCCATATATAGACTGGGAAACTGAAACCTATATATCGCTTAAAGGAAACAGGTTCTTGGCAATAACAAGAATAATTACCTTTCCCAACTGGTTCATGACCCTACCAGAGGGACAGTCATACTGGACTTAGTATTAACCAATAGACCTGACAGAACAACAGATGTGCAGGTTGGGGGACACTTCGGAAATAGTGATTAAAGATGAGCGAATTTTTAAAAAATTTGATTTGATCCGAATACATTCGTGGCGAATCGCGTTAAAAAACGGCTACTTCCGGGCTGCAGAGAGCCTGGATAGTGGTGTAGAACACTGTGCCTTGCAGTAAAACGCATAGGGGGTAGTGTTGAGGAGGCACCTTTGTGCGCGTATGCTCGGGTGCTCTGGCTGAGCACTCAAGCATAATGTTAGTCAATAGGACTAAGCCAGGCACCGCTCCTTTCGCTCGTAAAAGTATGCTAATTAACTGAATTTGTACAAATGCGTATGCATTAGCATACAAATTTGCACGGATTAGCATACAATGCGTAGCATTAGCGTACAAATCAACATTACAGTGAATGCCAGCATTACACTCGAGTACACTCGGTGTTCGGCCGAACACCAAGCGGAGCCGAGTGTAGACATGCTCGGCCGAACAGCAAGTTTGGCCGAGCATGCTCGCTCAACACTAATAGGGAGTCTACTGTGGTAGTGAAAGAATACTGTGAGCCAGTGTGACACACACGTAACAGGCTTCGCTCTTAGAATCGCTGCACACTTTTATGTATTTGGGCAGTTAAGGGGCCAAAACTCACCAAACAACTCAAGTTTGAACTCGGCCTTACAGGTCAATGTTAGCGCCAGCTATAAAGAATCGTGCAGAGGCCCAAGATCCTACTAGAGCACCAAAAGCGCACGCCTTTTACACCAATTCACTCCACATACATTTCGACAGAACCTGTTCTATTACACGCTTATACAAGCAGAGCCCCACCAGACAGCGTGGAGATGGCTGTGGCAGCAGCATCAACAGACTATAGAGTGACACGACGACAGTGTGGCCAGGTCGCAGCAGCATGAGTAGGCCACAGAGTGGCAGAATGACAGACTCTGGAAGTGTCAGCAGCAGTGGAAGTAGTAGTCCAATTTGGAGGCCACAGAGTGGCACAATTACCTAATTTTGACGTAGCGGCAGCTAGGAGACGGCATGTGGAGTCGGCGGCGACAGCAGCATCAGGCCGGAGAGTGGCATGATGACATACCCTGAAGAGCAGACCGTAATAAAAAATTCTCGTCCTTTTGGTTAAGATCAACTGTAGCATATGTTCTTATCAGTATCGGGGCTGATTATGCCAGTGAATGGGAACGTAAGACAGAGGAGGTGCAGTGAAGGCTCCAGATTTGCCTCAACTGTGGCAAAATGTCAGTATTGACACAGTACGCCAAGAAATCTCGGAGTTCCATCTTGAGATCGAGCTGGCGGTCTGCAGGGAGCTGAGCTACCACCTGTGGGAGCCTCAGCCTCTCACCTCCCCCATGCTCATCGCTGAGTGTCTCGGGGGCCGGAGTCGTTTATTTTTAAAAATTCGAGTATTCAAAACAAACAGGGTTTCCTGTGTACTTGAGCTTTGAATAATGGAATAGGACTACAGAACGTACAAAAAATGTACTAGTGACATGCTGCTGCCGAGCAGAAGGTCCAAAAAATTCTAATCAATTTACTAGGACAACGAGTGGCACCAAAACAGCAGCTGCAAGAGGCAGCAGCAGTCGGATAAATTTACTAGGCCACAGAGTGGCACCGCAACAGCAGCTGCAAGAGGCTGCAGCAGTCGAATACATTTGCTAGGCCACCGAGTTGCACCGTAACAGCAGCTGCACGAGGCAGCAGCAGTCGAATACATTTTCTAGGCCAACGAGTGGCACCGTAACAGCAGCTGCAAGAGGCAGCAGCAGTCGAATACATTTACTAGGCCAACGAGTGGCACCGTAACAGCAGCTGCAAGAGGCAGCAGTCGAACAAATTTCAAGGCCACAGAGTGGCACCGTAACAGCAGATGCAAGAGGCAGCAGCAGTTGAATACATTTACTAGGCCGAGTGGCACTGTAACAGCAGCTGCAAGAGGTAGCAGCAGTCAAACAAATTTCAAGGCCACAAAGTGGCACCCTAACAGCAGCTGCAAGAGGCAGCAGCAGTCTAATACATTTACTAGACCAACGAGTGGCACCGTAACAGCAGCTGCAAGAGGCAGCAGCAGTCGAATACATTTACTAGGCCAACGAGTGGCACCGTAACAGTAGCTGCAAGAAGCAGCAGTCGAACAAATTTCAAAGCCACAGAGTGGCACCGTAACAGCAGCTGCAAGAGGCAGCAGCAGTCGGACAAATTTACTAGGCCAACGAGTGGCACCGTAACAGCAGCTGCAAGAGGCAGCAGTCGAATACATTTCAAGGCCACAGAGTGGGAGAGGCAGCAGGAGTCGTACTAATTTTAATCTGTAAAAAAAGGCTTTTCCTGTTCTCACTCCCAGAGGAGTAAGACAATCCATCTGTGATAGGTGTGTGCATTTCACAATAGCATTCTCTTTTCGGAATAAGACAATCCATCTGTGATAGGTGTGTGCATTTCACAATAGCATTCTCAATAATTTTCTCAGGATATTTTTTCTGTTGAAAACGAGAACTCAAGATTTTGCACTGTTGTTCAAAATCCCCTTGAGATGTACAGTTATGTCTTATTCTCTTAAACTGGGAGAAAGGAATATTACGCTTCCACTTATTATAGTGTGAGCTAGTGAAGTCTAGATAGCTACTGCTATCGACTTCCTTGAAGTGGGTACATGTAGTAATATCTTCATCTTGAGATTTGATTACTAGATCTAAAAACTCTATTTTTTCATTGTTGTGGGATCCTGTCAAAGTTATCCCCCAGTTATTAGTATTCAGATACCTGATACTACAGGAGTTCTCGTTTTCAACAGAAAAAATATCCTGAGAAAATTATTGAGAATGCTATTGTGAAATGCACAGACCTATCACAGATGGATTGTCTTATTCCAAAAGAAAGAAAAAAAGATACCAACAATGATAGTTATGGTTTTAATTTTATTACCACCTACAATCACAATTTCAAAACTATAAAAACAGTTTTGTCCAGACACTGGCATATTTTACAAAGGGACCCCGTCCTGAGTAGGATTATTCCTGATATACCCAGACTTACCTACAGGAGAGCCAAAACCCTGAAAAATATGCTAGCTCCTAGCAAAATCAGGGAGGTACACCTCTAACGATATGGCAAAATCCTTTAAAGGCAGCAGAAGGTGTGGTCAGTCTAGATGTCTATGCTGTAATATGATACAAACCAAGAAACTTTTCTACACTACAAATAGTGAAAGCTTTCAAATCTTGGGGAATTTTGATTGCAACTCCAGTCATGTTATCTATGTATTAGAATGTCCGTGTCATTTAAAATATGTGGGACGCACTATCCAAACGTTGCGAAAGAGACTCACTAAGCATCGATCTAACATAAAGAAAAAATACCAAAAACACAGCATGTCTAGACAGGCTGCTGAACATCATGATGGTAGCTCAAAGGGTTTCACTATCTTACCCGTTGAACAAATCCCGACAGATCAATGGAAAAATATGCAATATATCCGACGTCGGGAAATGTTTTGGATCTTTAAACTTAATAGTCTTAGTTCATATGGCTTGAACGAAGCCTTTGAAATCAACCTGTAATACCCTGTGAGTGTAAACACCAGATCAACTGTACCATTCGTCTGTCACATATGTACTTAGTGCTCCTATATAAGAACAAGCTCATATACCATATTATAACATGTACATACACATCTGCATTAGAATGTGCACGGACATATATGCCCCTATATGAATAATTTTCTCGGTATATGCATATATGTATGGGGTCATATGTTACCATGTACTACTAACCCCTCGGGGCATAGATTCTTCCTTATACCTATGATCACGCATATTGCTATATTATTAAACCCCTTGGAGTATATATCTGTCTCATAATTATGATTACAAATACCTTATGAAGTTATGAATAATCTCCCATTACCAGTATCCATCCATTTATTTATTATCCAGTTCCTATGGGACATTACTTCTTTGAATCATGTTATATACGAGAGTACTTACTAAATCTTAATAATCTATTCAAAAGATGAACATTCTAAGCTGTATATATTAATATCGTACAGCGATGATTTCTCGGCAGCCCATGGCGTCCTGTAACCTAGTTACCAGTCATGTGACCACTTTCTCAGTGATCACATGATATTAACCCCAATACAACTCTCCCGTTCCCTCAATAAGGCCTTCTGTAACCTAGCAATGGATCACGTGACCGCGACCAGCGATCACGTGACATGTATCCCGATCCGATCTCCGCCTTATTACGTTTTATTTTACAGCCCCATTCCCACTAAACTAGGCGACTTCGGAGCTTGTTTATATCCGTCCATTTGTTATTTGTTATTTACATCTGATTACAGCGAGATGCTCTATCATTGTATAGTAGATCACGTGATGATAGTGACTAGCATCAGGGACGTAAGTCCCAAACATTTACATACTCCTCCTCCGGGAGGCTTTCCTTGAACGCCCCTTATGACTCACCTTGTAAGAAACATAGTGTTCTCTAAATAGGGCACTAAGAGGTCGTACCACGTGACCCACCAATGTAAGATCATTTTATTCTATTTTATTTCATTAAAATGTATGTATGTACACGAATTATTTGTCTTATAAAATAAGAAGATATGTTCTTGGTATCCAAGGATGTCTTTGATGTCTCAGGATAAATGGGACTTATTAATGACTATTCATACTGACTGCTCCTATTTGACTCCGCCTCCCCATGCGTTTTTTTTGCGTTTTTTTCAACCTATGGAGGTATGTGCTTATACTATAAATACTTTTTTCTTGCTGTTATATGTTATCACCTGATGAAGGGGACCTTGAATTCCCTGAAATCGTTGTTTTAACTTGTATGTTTAAATTGGTGATAATAAAATCCCAGTTTATTACCACAACTTTGGGGACGTTTGGACCAGTATCATTTTGCGCCAGAAAGCAGAAATTCGTCTATCTACTTGGTACTAATTTTAATGAGACAGAATGGCACAGTGACATACCCTGGGAGAGGCAGCAGCAGTCATAAAAATTTAAATGCAACATACCGTAGAGTGGCACAATTACATAATTTGGAGGTAGCAGCAGCCAGGACACATCATTTGGAGGTGGCGGTAGCAGCATGAGTAGGCCACAGAGTGGCACAATTACATAATTAGGAGGTAGCGGCAGCTAGGACACAGTGTATGGAGGCAGCAGAAGCAGCAGCAGCATACCGTAAAGTGGCACAATTACATAATTTGGAAGTAGCATCAGCTAGGACACAGCGTGAGGAGGCAGCAGCAGCAGCATGAGTAGGCCACTGAGTGGTACAATTACAAAATTAGGAGGTAGCGGCAGCTAGGACACAATGTATGGAGGCAGCAGCAGCAGCATACCGTAGAGTGGCACAATTACATAATTTGGAGGTAGCGTCAGCTAGGACACAGCATGAGTAGGCCACAGAGTGGTATAATTCCATAATTTGGAGGTAGCGGCAGCTAGGACACAGCGTGCGGAGGCAGCAGCAGCAGCAGGAGTAGGCCACAGAGTGGCACAATTACATAATTTGGAGGTAGAGGCAGCTAGGAAACAGCGTGTGGAGGCGGCAGCAGCATCATCAGACCACAGAGTAGCATGGTGACATAGCCTGGAGGTGACAGCAGTAGCAGCATGAGGAGACCTGATTGTTGAGGTGGCAGCAGCATCAGGCTACATTGGGTCAGTGACATACAGGAGAGGTGGGTGGCAATACCAGTCACTGGTAAAGATGCTGGGTGGTAGAAGGAGCAGCTGGTAGATGTGTGGCATCAGGTGGGTGGCAGCATAATAAGAGTGGCTGAGGCAGGTAGCCTGAAGAATACAGTCTCATTTGTCAAGGTTTGGGTGACGCATCATGGCTGATCTAATCAGATGCATCAGGCATTGGTGGGTGGAAATCCTGGCTGATCCATGCCTGATTCATCTTCACAAAGGTGAGTCTTTCCACATTTTGGAAGGACAGGCGAGTTCTCCTTTGGGTAATTATGGCCCCCGCCGCACTGAACACCCGCTCTGATGCCACACTACTAGCCGGGCAGGACAGCTTCTCCAGTGCAAACTTGGCCAGTTGCTGCCACAAATCCAGTTTTGCTGCCCAGTAGTCCAGCGGATTTTCAATGTGGGGTGGCAGGGTGCTGTCCAAGTAGGCTACCACCTGCTGGTTCAAGGTCTGCTCCTGGTCTACCTGCTGCTGCTGCTGGTGAGTACTTTCCGCACTTGGCGGGTGAAGAAAGCTGCTCATCAGCGACTCCAGACTAAAGTTGCTGCT
>ONZH01028459.1:0-21460 GCA_900303285.1 Rhinella marina | reverse complement strand
GATTGCTTTCCCCCTTGCCTATGCCATCTGTGGTTTTCATAGGCAACGTGATTTTAAGGGGTGCAGAATTTTATCTTCTTTTTTGTCTAGTTTGGCTTGGGGTCCATGGCAATGTAGAGGAAAGAAGGTTTCCTTGTATGGTCTCACTTTACAGAGAGGTTACATTGTCTTTGGAGTGTATTGTTGAGAGGCTGTGATAGTGGCGTAATAGTGCGACTTGGGCGTGTTATATGCACCCAGACATGCTTCCCCTGCTGTCCCAGTTGCATTCCAGCAGTGTTGGCATCCTTTTCTGAGGTTTCAGGGTGGACTTGGTGACCTCCAAGTGGTCGAATTGAGATTTCCAAGTGGCGAGCATTTTTTTCCCATAGACTTTAATGGGATTCGATATTCGGTCGAATAGTCGAATTTCGCGGTCTATTCGAATCGAATTTCGAACTTTCGAATATTTCACTACTCGCTCATCTCTAATCATTGCCAATTAATTTTTCACCAACTGTTGTCTGGCAATGATAAAGGGGAAGGTGAATCCACTGCGGAAGAAAAGTGTCATCCTCCTACAATTCTACACTTGCTCTCAATTGAAAAGGGGATGTTCTTGCCATGGCCTTTCTCATAGTGGCCGCTTCTGCGGACGACAGAAGTGGTGTACCTACTGACAGCCTGACCGAACACGATGGCAGACCGGGAGACACTCCCTCATGTAAAATTGTTTTGGAGTGTCTGCGGTTGACCCTCCTGTAAAATATTTTCTTTGTTTTCCCTGTTATTAGTTAATGTACAACCCATGGCTGGCATGGTGGGAATATATAGGGAAGCACCCAATTAGGTGCAACGAAGGTCCATCACCCATGCCCATGCTGGCACTGCTCTCCTATCCCAAGCCACACGATGCAGGCATAAGCCTGACACAGCATGGCGGTGACACCAACAAGTGACCAAGTTAGATGAGCTAGCAGGTGAGCCACCCAAAAATTTAGCCTGACGCAGCATGGCGGTGACAACAGAGTGACCAAGTTAGACTGAGGTAGCAGGAGGTGAAGCATGGATGGTAATTCGAAGCCGAACGCCGGGCTCGACGGCGGACCCGTTTCGGGTTATCGATTGTCGAAACGTTGGCTTACATCAAGTTTAGTATCTGTTCTTATCAGTTGCTGTGGCTGTTGGTGGTAAAGTGCTGAGCATAGCTGCTTCCCAAGCAGTTGACCCGGGTTCGATTCCCATCTATCGCAGGAGGCAATTAAAAGAAGAACCAAAAAAAAATCTGTACAATATCTAATACGTCACCTACCCGGGTAAATTGTTTGGAGAGAGGCCTGTAGGTGGGGGGCATGCTGGGGGGAAGGAGGTTGAGCTGGAAGAGCCAGAGGAGTGCCCCCTTGGCTAGCGTGTGTGGTGGTGACAACAGCCGGATGGAGATCGAATGACGACGCAGGACCCCAACTTAAAAATTTAGCATCAACCGGTCCAGTTGTCAACTATGAGCTTGATCAAGTGTGGTATGTGTTCTATGTATTCTTCTCAGTTTAATACCGTATATGGCACCTATCCGGAAAAATAGTTTGGAGAGAGAGAAAGAGGAAAAAGACGTATTTTTAAAAGTGATGTTCAGTATAGATCAGAGAGAAAGAGAAAGAAAGGATTTTATGAAATGGATTTGTATTGCTGAGAGCAAAAGAACCGATTTTATTACGTGACGTGCAGTATAGATCACTTGGAGATAAAAAGGGGAATGTGCAGACTTGGGCTGCTATAGTGCAAAGCACTATGGTGGTGACAACAGAGTAAGGGAGTGACACTGCGGGAGCAGGCAAACCACATAAACATTTTTTTGTGGCCCTGTATGGCGGCGGTGACAACAAAGTGACTGAGTTAGTATGCGGTAGCTGGTGAAGAACCCAAAAATTAAGCCTGACACAGCATGGCGGTTACACCACCAATGACTTTGTCTGACTGAGAATGCAGTGAAATGGCTTTTGCTGAGCCTCCAAAATTTTTTTTCTTTTCGGAGTACATAAAGTCTACCCTCAGCAAAATTTATTTTTTTTTTTAAATGTCGGTACTTGCACATCCTAAAAAATAGTTTTGGACTGTCTGTTTGACACTCCTGAAACATTGTTTTACACTGTCTGTAGTTGACACTGCGGAAAAATTGTTTGGAGAGAGGGCCTGTAAGTGGACCTCCGGAAAAATTGTTTGGAGAGAGGGCCTGTAGGTGGACCTCCGGAAAAATTGTTTGGAGAGAGGGCCTGTAGGTGGAACTCCGGAAAAATTGTTTGGAGAGAGGGCCTGTAGGTGGACCTCTGGAAAAATTGTTTGGAGAGAGGGCCGGTAGGTGGACCTCAGGAAAAATAGTTTGAATAAAGGGCCTGTAGGGGGTCCTCCTGAAAAATTGTGGTAAGAGTGCTAGTTGGACCTCTAAAAAATGGCGTTTTTTTGGTCAGCATTAGGCAAAGACGACAAGGAGGAGGAGGAGGAGTAGAGAAGAGGAATTGGATACATAAGTAATGTAAATCTTTAGCTGCTTTCCCCCGGAGGAGATTTAAATTCCGATGAAATCCAGGCTTTGTTCATTTTAATAAGCGTCAGCCTGTCAGCGCTGTCAGTTGACAGGTGTGTACGCTTATCGGTGACGATGCCACCAGCTGCACTGAATACCCGCTCTGACTGCACGCTAGCGGCAGGGCAGGCCAGCACCTCCAAGACGTACAGCGCCAGTTCAGGCCACGTGTCCAGCTTTGAAACCCAGTAGTTGTATGGAGCAGAGTGATCGCTACGGACGTTGGTATGGTCAGCTAGGTACTCCCTCACCATCTTTCTGTACAGCTCCCCCCTACTCTGCCTAGACTGGGGTCAGGTGACAGTGTCTTGCTGGGGTGACATAAAACTGGCAAAGGCCTTGGAGAGCGTTCCCCTGCCAGTGCTGGACAAGCTGCCTGCTCGCCTCCTCTCCCCCGCTACTTGGCCCACAGAACCATGCCCTCTGCCGCTAGCGGCATCAGATGGGAAGGATTGTTTCAGCTTGTGCACCAGGGCCTGTTGATATCTATTCACTCTCATACTCCTTTCCTCTGCAGGGATGAGAGTGGAAAGGTTCTGCTTGTACTGTGGGTCAAGGAGAGTGAACACCCAGTAATCGGTGTTTGAAAAAATGCTTCTAACACGAGGGTCACGGGATAGGCAGCCTAACATGAAGTCTGCCATGTGCGCCAGAGTCCCAACACGCAAGAATTCCCTCTCCTCACTGGCCTGATTCTCCATTTCCTCCTCCTCCTCTTCCTCCTCCTCCTCTTTAGCCCATACACGCTCAAGAGTTAAGAAGGACTGAGCACTGGTACCTTCTTCTGTCTCGCCGACATTCTCCTCATCCTCATCCCCCTCCTCCGATACGCGCTGAGAAACACACCGGAGGGTGCTCTGGCTATCAAGCGACGTATCTTCCTCCACCGTCTCTTGTGACAAGCACAAAGCATCCGACTTGATGCTGAGCAGTGAGTTTTTCAACAGGCAAAGCAGCGGGATGGTGAGGCTGATAATGGCGGCATCGCCGCTGACCATCTGTGTTGACTCCTCAAAGTTGCTCAACACCTGGCAGATATCAGACATCCACGTCCACTCCTCATTGTAGACTTGAGGAATCTGACTGACCTGACTACAATCGCTCTGCGCTGCTGGTAAACTCTGGAAAAAATGTTTAATGTCGAATTCCATCTCGTGGGCACGTCGCACAACAGTAGGTGAGCGGGCAGTTGTAGGCGGCGCTGCGCTGCCCTGAGAGTGGCAGCATCTGTGGTCGACTTGCGGAAATGCGCACAGATGCGGCGCACCTTGGTGAGCAAATCAGACAGATTGGGGTATGTCTTGAGGAACCGCTGAACTATTAGATTGAACACGTGGGCCAGGCATGGCACATGTGTCAGTCTGCCGAGTTGCAGAGCTGCCACCAGGTTACGCCCATTGTCACACACAACCATGCCTGGCTTCAGGTTCAGCGGTGCCAGCCACACATCGGTCTGTGCCGTGATGTCCTGTAACAGCTCTTGGGCGGTGTGCCTTTTGTCACCTAAGCTCAGCAGTTTGAGCACCACCTGCTGGCGCTTACCCACGGCACTGCTGCTGCGCCTAGAGCTACCGACTGAAGGCGACGTGCCCACGGATGGTAATTCGGTGGAGGGGGAGGGGTCGGAGGAGGAGGCATAGTACGTCTGAGAGACCGTGACCCAGGTAGGCCCCGCAATCCTCGGTGTGGGCAGTACATGAGCGGCCCCCAGGGTCATTCTCGGTCCCAGCCTCCACCAAGTTAACCCAATGTGCCGTCAGTGAGATATAGTGTCCCTGCCCGGCAGCACTTGTCCACGTGTCCGTGGTTAGGTGGACCTTCTCAGAAACAGCGTTGGTCAGGGCACGGATGATGTTCTCTGACACGTGCTGGTGTAGGGCTGGGACGGCACATCGGGAAAAATAGTGGCGGCTGGGGACGGAATACCGAGGGGCAGCCACCGCCATGAGATTTCGAAAGGCCTCGGTCTCTACCAGCCTATAGGGCAGCATCTCCAGGCTAAGCAATTTGGAGATGTGGACGTTGAGGGCTTGGGCATGTGGGTGGGTGGAACTGTATTTCCTCTTGCGCTCCAGCGTCTGCTGTAAAGACAGCTGAACGCTGCGCTGGGACACGTTGGTGGACACTGTGGAGGATCGTGGAGGCGAAGGTGTGGTTTTCCGGCGGGAGGCGCTCGTGCCGGAGTCCTGGGCAGGGGGTTGACTAGCAGAGGCAGCGAGTGACACAGGGGAAGGAGCAGTGGTGTGACCCGCAGAAGGTGAATGGCCTTGGTTCCATTGAGTGGGGTGTTTAGCACTCATATACCTGCACATGCTGGTGGTGGTTAGGCTAGTAGTGGTGGCACCCCTGCTGATCCTGGTGTGGCACAGGTTGCACACCACAGTCCGTCGGTCATCCTCACTTTCTTTAAAGAACCTCCACACTTGCGAACATCTAGGCCTCGCCACGGGAGCTTCACTACGTGAAACAGTTGCTGCTGATGCACCAGCTCTGGCCCTGCTTCTCCCTCTGGCCACACCACTGCCTCTTCCAACCTGTTCTGGTGCAGCACTCGCCTCCGCCTCAGAGGCACTGTCTTCACTTGGCTTATCAACCCAGCTTGGTTCAGTCACCTCGTCATCCTCCGATTCCTCAATCTGCTCCCCCCTCGGACTTCCTGCCTTGACAACAACTTCACCACTGTCTGACAACCGTGTCTCCTCATCGTCCGACACCTCTTTACAAACTTCTTCCACTAAGTCAACATTGTCATCATCATCATCACCCATAGACTGCGACAGTTGGAAAACTTGGGCATCGGGAACGAGGTCAGCAGCAACCTGAGAAGTGGTTTGTGACTCTGGGAAGGGTCCAGAAAACAGTTCCTGAGAGTATGCTGGATCGCATTCTAAATTTTCCTTGGAGGGGGCAGACTGGGGGGAAGGAGGTTGAGGTGGAGGAGCCAGAGGCGTGCTCCCTTGGTTAACGTGGGTGGACTGTGTGGAAGACTGACTGGTGGAAAAAATCCCTTGAAGCATTGTCCGCAATCCACATAAGCTGTTCGCACTGTTGTGGTTTCAGCAGTCCTCTACACGTGTCCCTGTAAGTTGAGACATGAAGCTAGGGAGTGTAGCTCTGCGGCGTTCCCCTGCTCCCTCATCAGCAGGTACTGTCTCACCCTGCCCAGGACCACGGCCTCTGTCCCCTGCAGTAATTGAATGCCCACGCCCACGCCCTCGTCCTCGACCCTTAGTCCTGGGGTTCAACATTTTCTGTATATAAGTGTATTATATAAAAAAAAATAAAATAAATGGGCCTGCTGTACTGAAACCCACAAACATATTCAATCTGAACAAGTAAATATATAGGTGGATAAGTTACATCAAAATTACGTATGCTATTACGTACCGTGCAGTATAGAGCAATTACACGGAAACTATTAGATTAGGCAGACTTGGTCTGCTTAGTTGCAACCCAGACAAATGTCGCACAGAGATTTTTGTAATCTAGCTGTATCAGTGACAGCAAAAGACCTTTTTTAATTAAGTGACGTACGGAATGTGTCACCTGGACAGAAAATACGGATTGTGTTGAGTGGACAGCTGAACTGTGACACACAGAATGGTTCCACACAGCTGTGTGAAATGGATTTGTATCACTGAGATAAAACAACAAAAAAACTATTTTTTAATATATTTTTTTATATATTTTTTTTTATATTTTTTGTTTTTTTGGAACGTGACGTGCAGAAACTATCAGAAATCAAACTCAGCCCCTGCTGACGGTGGCTAGTTTGACTGCAACCCAGACAAATGTCGCACAGAGATTTCTGTAATCTAGCTGTATCAGTGAGAGCAAAAGACCTTTTTTAATTAGGTGACGTACAGAATGTGTCACCTGGACAGAAAATACGGATTGTGTTGAGTGGACAGCTGAACTGTGACACACAGAATGGTTCCACACAGCTGTGTGAAATGGATTTGTATCACTGAGATAAAACAACCAAAAAACTATTTTTTTTTTTTATATATTTTTTTTATATTTTGTTTTTTTGGAACGTGACGTGCAGAAACTATCAGACAGCAAACTCAGCCCCTGCTGACGGTGGCTATTTTGACTGCAACCCAGACAAATGTCTCACAGAGATTTTTGTAATCTAGCTGTATCAGTGAGAGCAAAAGACCTTTTTTAATTAGGTGACATACAGAATGTGTCACCTGGACAGAAAATACGGATTGTGTTGAGTGGACAGCTGAACTGTGACACACAGAATGGTTCCACACAGCTGTGTGAAATGGATTTGTATCACTGAGATATAACAATAATAAAAAAAAGGTTATATATGGCGATAGCTGCACTACTAGTGCCAGCCAGCCAGCCCAACCAGGAGACCAAAAAAAAATTTCTTGTATCCCTTAGAAGGGCTGTTGGGTTCTTGTGAGATCACTCCTGCCTAACAAAGAACTAAATGCAGGTCCTAACACTCTCCCTGAAAGGCAGCAGCTCTATCCCTAACGACATCCAGACAGCATCTGAGCCGAGCACCGCGGGCAGTCACTAGTATATTCCAGGGTCACCTGATCAGGCCAGCCAACCCCTGCTATCGACATGTAAGGGACCCACGTGATGCTGGGTGTACCGCAGAGTCTCCTGGCTTCTGATTGGCTGAGTTTATAGGCGCCAAAAATGCACAATGCGGAAGTTGCCATTTCCTCGAGCATGGCGAGATACTCGTCCGAGCAGCGAGTACTTACGAGTACCGTAATTCTCGAACGAGCACCAAGCTCGGACGAGCATGCTCGCTCATCTCTAGTTACCACCTCTTTAGGAGTCTACTTCAGCTTTAAATTGCAATAACAGCTCACAATCAGCTTGAACAGGATCACTTTAACTATCCTTTGGTGACTCCGACCCCTGGGGTATAACCCCACTGTCAGATCAGGGTAACTATAAGATTTTGTAGTGAAAAATACAGAAGAAATAGGCCTATTAAGCTAAGGGGTAGCTCTTTTATAAAACAAAAAGCTGCTGTATCCTTATCTAAACATATTACATATTGACTTCATGGTGAGAATGAATATCTACCATGGTCAGGTGCCAATTTTACTTCCAGTTTCCAATCAATTTTGATAACATTTCCACTGGCAAAGATACAGCTCTTTTAATAAGGTCACCCATCAACATCACATAGGAGGAAAATAAGTCAACGGTATCAAGATATTATCCTGCTCAATGGTACTTGAGTAAACAAGTCAGACTTGCCGGAAAATATCTTACTTTCTTTTGCATTTAGGTCTCATTTTAGGGCATCTACACCTTTATTGTTTCACCAGTTGATAAAATCACTATTTCTCCATTCCCTTGGTAATCTATTCATGTTTCACTATCTTTTCTCATGCTTCTATTGTCTAATCACACAATCAAAACAGGTCTTTTTATAGTTTGCCAAGCAGAAAGATCAGTTTAAATATTATCTAATTTGCAAAGCAGGAATTAAAAAGCAGAATGAGTAATTGGAAATTCATATTCACACCGCATTGTCTGGACTCCCAGAAATTTACGCAGACAATACTGAAACACACAGCAATTCTACATTCTCAGACTGCTGAAATAGAACGTGAATCGTGCCAGCTGATTGTAAGCGAAATTAATGGTGTCTTTTTCCTTCAAAAAGTTTCAAGAACAGACTGGTCAGATTTATTTTCACAGCAGTTACAAGATACATGTAGTGTTACAAAAGCTTAAAGCAGTTGTCTACATTTTTTTTTAAAGAGCAAGCAGGATTAAATTTGATACAAGAAAAAATAGCCTTAGCCTGGCTTGTAATACCCTGGCTCGAGTGCCACTGGTCTGGTAGTCCCGCCAGTGTTTGTTTTACTAGTCCAGCAGTGATGACAGTACGTTCCTCCACATGACTACTGCAGCCAATCACTGGTCTTTCTTTCAGGTTGGCAGCTTAGGAGATGTGCATTTTCTGCTGTAGCTTGTTACTGCCACAGCTTCAAACAGAAGATATGGTTGGTGACAGTTGAAGATTTAGGTTTCTTTCACACGACAGTATATTTTGCGGGCTCCAATCCACATTTTTTGCTGATAAAATGCGGACCCATTCATTTCTATGGGTCTGCAAAAAATACTGACAGCACACAGTGTGCTGTCCGCATCTGTATGTCCGTTCCGTAGCCCACAAAAAAAATAGAACATGTCATAGTCTTGTCCATTTTGCGGACAAGAATAGGCATTTTTACAATGGATACACAAAAAAATGGATGCCATACGGACGTCATCCGTTTTTTTTGCAGATCCGCAATTTGCGGACCGCAAAACACAACGGTTGTGTGAAAGAAGCCTTAAACTGAGCATATGCGACCACCTTGGTTAGGTGGACAAGGAATAAGGAAAACAACAAACAGCAGGTGGCACATCATAAATGCATCTAATTGAATAGCTCAGTGGCTATACTAAATTTTTAATTACATGCAATTACAAAAGTATTCAGATCCGGGTACTGCTTTGAAAAATGTAAAATAGTTTTAGTGGCACTAACCCATTAAGGTTCAATGACATACACTTACATCAAGATAAAGGCACAGGAGTTTTATTATTTCTTTAATGCACCTTTTTACAGGGGCTCTTGCTAGTATGGGGTTTGGCTGGTTAGGTCAGGGTACAATATGCTTATTATTGCTGTTCTTGCCTGCAATCTCCTGTAGGTTGACAGTAAACACAGTATATTAACCCTTTCAGTACCGAGCCACTTTTCACCTTAAATCCCAGGCCGATTTTTGCTAATCTGACGTTTCATTTTATGTGGTAATAACTTTAGAATGCTTTTACTTATCCAAGCCATTCTAAGATTTTCTCGTCACATATTGTGCTTCACAACAGTAGTAAATTTGTGGCAAAATATTTCATTTTTATTTATAAAAAATACCAAATTTAGCAAAAATTTGGAAAAATTTGCAAATTTCAAAATTTCAATTTCTTTACTTTCAAAATACATAGTAATACCTCAAAAAATAGTTATTATTTTACATTCCCCATATGTATACTTTATGTTGGCATCATTTTATAAATGTATTTTTACTTTTTTGGACATGAGAAACCTTAGAAGTTTAGAAGCCATTTTTCAAATTTTCAACAAAATTTCCAAAACCATTTTTTTGAGCACCAATTCAGTTATAAAGTGATTTTGGGAGGCTTACCTAATGGAAATCACTAATAAATGACCCCATTTTAGAAACTACACCCCTCAAATTATGAAAAACCGATGTTACAAACTTTATTAACCCTTGAGGTGTTCCACAAGAATTAAAGAAAAATGGAGGTGAAATTTCAAAATTTAAATTTTTTTGGAAGATTATTTACGTTAATAAATTTTTTTCTTGCAACACAGCAAGGGTTAACAGCAAACTAAACTTCAATATACATTACTCTGATTCTGCAGTTTGCAGAAATACCCCATATGTGGTGGTAAACGTCTCTATGGGTTTGTGGTAGTGGTCAGAAGGAAAGGAGCGCCATATGGATTTTGGAGGCAGATTTTGCTAGAATGGTTTTTAGGCACCATTTTGTCATTGAGAGACCCTGACGTACCCCTACAGTGGAAACCCTCAAAAAGTGACCCCATTTTGGAAACTACACCCTTCAAAGAATATATTAAGGGGGTACTGGCCACTTTGACCCCCTTTTACGGAATTTACGGAATTTGGAAACACTTGGCTGTGAAAATGAAAAGTTTCATTTCTTCCAATAAAATGTTGCTTTAGCCCCAAATTTTTTATTTTCACAAGGGGTAACACATGGCAGGACTCAGAACAGAAGGAGTGCCATATGGATTTTGCAGCACAGATTTTGATGGATTGGTTTGTGGGAGCCATTGATTTTTATTTTTTTGAGTTATTGTCTTATGTGGGGGCTCATTTTTTGCGGGATGAGGTGAAGTTTTCATTGGTACCATTTTGGCGTACACAAAGACTTTTTGATCGCCTGTTATTACGCTTTTTGTGAGTCAAGGTGAAAAAATAGCTGTTTTGACATAGTTTTTTTACATTTTTTTTTATAGCATTCACCCGAAGGGGCAAATCATGTGATATTTTTATAGAGCAGGTTGTTACGGACGCGGTGATATCCAATATGTCTAACATTTCTATTTTTGTTAAGTTTTACACATTAGATGCATTTTTGAACAGAATAAAATCTTTTTTTTGTGTTGCTATTTTCTGAGAGTCATTTTTTTTTATTTTTTGGGCGATTGTCTCAGGTAGGGTCTAATTTTTTGCAGGACGAGATGATGGGTTGATTGCTACTATTTTGGGATTAATATGTCTTTTTGATCGCCTGCTATTACACTTTTTGTGAGGCAAGAAGGAAAAAAATGGCTGTTTTGGCATAGTTTTTTTAAACATTTTTTTACAGCATTCACCTGGGAGGCCATCTCATGTAATATTTTTATAGAGCAGGTTGTTCTGGATGCGGTGATAACAAAAATAAAAATGTTAGACATATTGGGTAAGTTTTACACATTAGATGCATTTTTGAACACAATGAAATCTTTTTTTTGTGTTGCCATTTTCTGAGAGCCATATTTTTTTAATTTTTGGGGCGATTGTCTCAGGTAGGGTCTAATATTTTGCGGGACGAGATGACGATTTGATTGGTACCATTTTGGGATTAATACGTCTTTTTGATCGCTTGGTATTACACTTTTTGTGAGGTAAGGTGATCAGAAAATGGCTTTTTTTGCATTGTTTTTATTTTTTATTTTTTACGGCGTTTACCTAGCGGGGTGAGTCATGTGTTATTTTTATAGAGCCAGTCAATACGGACGCGGCGATACCTAATATGCCTGCTTTTCTTTTTTTTCCTATTTTTTACAATTTTTTTTTACTTTATTTTGGGAAAATGACGCTTTTTTTTTTACTTGGAACTTTTAATTTTTTGTTAAACTTTATTTTTTTAACTTCTTTTTTAACTTTTTTTTTGTCCCACTCTGGGACTTCAACTTTTGGGGGTCTGATCCCCTGCGCAATGCATTATAATACTTTTGTATTGTAATGCATTGTCTGTAAGTGTATTACACAGTGTAATACACTTACAGCTTCCTGCCTGTGAGATCCAGGGGGCTGGACCTCACAGGCTTCCGTAGAAGGCATCCCGATGATTAAGGAAGGCATCGGGCTGCCTTCCCTTCCATTGGGTCCCCGTTACAGCAGCGCGGGGACCCGATGGGCTCTCCCTCCCAGCGCCGACATCGCACATGCCGCGGTCAGCGCTGACAGTGGCAATGTGAGGGTTAATGCATGTTTTCACCGATGCTGGTGCATACAGCAGGGGTCCGGCTATCGGCCACTGCCGGACCCCTGCAGCTGATCGGGCGAGCGCAGCTCTTGCGCCCGCCCGATCAGAGCGCCGTACCAGTACGGCGCTGGGATTTGTGTCCCGGCTTCCAGCGCCGTACATGTATGGCGCTGGGAGTCTAAGGGTTAATCAGCTCTGGCATACCCACTTCTCCAACCCCAGCGCTCTCCTTCCCTACAGGTGGGAGCCCTTCATCTGCCATCTGCTTCTCCTTCTTTTCCACATCATCTGATATAGATGAGAATATGTCATCAGGAACATCCAGCTCCTCCTCTCTCTGCATCTTGCTTACTTTTCTAGGACATGGAGACTTTGAAGGATGATTTGGAAGAAGTAAAGCCAGCAAAAGATGAGGATTATCATATTTAAGACTTGGCCCCCCTAAGGGGTGTAGACTGGATGGTATTGGTTGGCACGCTGGGCACTGGAATAATAAAGGATTCCATCTTATTGGCATTGAATGGCATATCTTAGTTTACTGCTGATGTAGGAATAAATAAATGTACGAATAAATAAATAAAACTATATTCTTCTGTCCCTAGTGCCTGAGCGCTTGCTCAGGTCACAGGACCATGGCGGAGACCATGTGGGATAAGGGTTTTATAGGGCTATGACATCACAGGGGATGGTTATCTGGGAACTGGCTGGCTGCACAGAATTCTTCTTACTTTCACTTTGTAACACATGGAGCCGCCATTTTAGGAAAAACTTATTTGTTACCACAAAGTGCAAGAAAATTTGGATTTGTTGCTAATCGAACTTCGGACTGAATTCCGCTTTGAATGCTTTGCTTCGCTCAACACAACTCAGAATACACATGAATTCCCTAGTTGGTATCTTATATAGTGACAAATGTCAATATTGTCCATTTGAATTAGCTCAGGCTGGCTGCAAAGCATTATGGAAAAGCCAAAGTTTTGGATTTGTTTATACTCAATGGTTTTGGGAAATTTTAGACACATTTGGTTCATTTAGAGTTGATTCACTCCTCTCTAATAAACACATTAAAAACCAAATCGAAATATTTATTTACATGGTTGATGGTTTGTGTCTTCTGTGTGACCCAGTTCAGACATAAACATAGCAGAAATAAATACAAAATGGTATGATATCTACTCACTCAAGTCCCCTTGACATTACTGTGATATAGATGTGACTGCAGTGGAACTGCAGGGAGAGGTAGCCATATCTGTAACTTTAGGTGACAAGCAGCTTCTAATTCTTGGGTAGTGAACCTGCTAAATGTAGGTCAGAGCAGCACAAGCTGAGCTATGACGATGAGTCATTGCTTAGCCACTGATCTTTATGCTGAGAAGCATTTACACATGTCTAATATAAAAGATGTGTGTAAATGTTTGCATGTATTGTAAGAAGTACATTTTTTCAGCCTCATGCACATTTCCAGGCAGAGCATATGAATAGGTTCCCACCACATCCAGAAGACTGCTTTTTGGTGGAACCTGTCTAAGTAAGAATTAAGCATTTAATGGGACAAGTAGCAACGACATTGTGGAAAGTAAAATGTGTTTTTTTATACTATGAATGTTAACAAAATTAAAGTATTGTGTCAAGTGCATTTCATCAAACCATTCCATTGTAGCGCTGGCTGTATGTTTAGGGTCGTTGCCCTGCTGAAAGGTGAACCCTCGCATCAGTCTTTTGCAGCCTCTACCAGGTTTTCCTCCAGGATTGCCCTGTTTTTATCTCCATCCATCTTCCCAACAAACCTTACCAGCTTCCCTGTCCCTGCTGAACAAAATCATCCCCAAAGCATGATGCTGCCACCACCATGTTGCAAGGTGGGGATGGTGCGATCAGGGCAATATGCAGTGTTAATTTTCTGTTACAGTATACTGTACATATCGTTTTGCATTTAAGCCAAAAAGTTCAATGTGGTATTATCTGACCAGAGCACCTTCTTCCACATGTTTGTTGTGTCCCCTACATGGCTTGTGGCAAATTGCAAACGGAACTTCTTATGGCTTGCTTTCAAAAATGGTTTTCTTCTTGCCACTCTTCCATAAAATCCAGATTTGTGGAGTACACGACTAATAGTTGTCCTGTCAACATTTTCTCCCACCTGAGATGTGAATCTCTGTAGCACCTCCAGAGTGACCATGGGCCTCTTGGCTGTTTCTCTAATTAGTGCTCTCCCGGGGCTGTCAGTTTAGGTGGACGGCCATGTCTTGGTAGGTTTGCAGTTGTGTCTTACTCATTCCATTTACGCCAAAGAAATTGGATGGAGACAGCACGTCCTTGTTGAAGTGAAAGCCTTTTAATCCGGATGCAACGTTTCTGCCAAAATGGCCTTGATAAATTCCATCCAATTTCTTTGGCGTATTTGGTCTTGATCGCATGAGGGTATGCACCAACCCCCTGGAGACGTGCACCCGGCTTCCAGTGTCCTAACGGTGCTGTCCTACCCTGTATTTTACTCATTCCATTTTCAGAAGATGGGTTGAACAGTGCTTCCTGAGGTGTTCAGAGCTTGAGATATTTTTTTAATATCATAACCCTGCTTTACGCTTCTCTACAACTTCATCCCTTACCTGTCTGGTGTGTTCCTTGGTTTTTATGATGCTGTTTGATCACTAATGTTCACTAACAAACAGTGGCATAGCTATAGGGGTCGCAGCGGTCGCAGTTGCGATCGGACCCCTAAGCCTTGCCACTTGCAGGGCCGCGCCGCCAATTAGCCAGGTGCAGCGCGTCCCGGCGCACAGATGGGGGCAGCAGCGGGGCAGAGGGAGATGAGCGCTTCCATTGTGGAAGCGCTCATCTCCATAGTCATCTGTATCGCCGTCCTCAGGACGGCGATACAGATGCTTGTACTGCGGAGCAGGGGAGGGAGAGGCGTCTCCTCTGCACGTTCCTCTGATAGGCTGCAGGCACTAGGCATTTTTACTGGCACATGGGGGCACTGGGGCATTTTACTGGCACATGGGGGCTTTGGCACTGGGGACTGGGGCATTTTTACTGGCACTGGGGGCATTTCTACTGGCAACTGGGGCATTTTTTACTGGCACATGGGATACTGGGGGCATTTTACTGGCACTGGGGGCATTATTAAAGGCACTGGGGCCATTTTTACTGGCACATGGGGGCACTTGTTTACTGGCACATGGGGCACTGGGGGTATTTTACTGGCACATGGGGCACTGGGGGCATTTTTACTGGCATTCGGGGGCATTTTTTACTGGCACATGGGGGCACTGGGAGCATTTTACTGGAACTGGGGGCATTTTACGGGCACATGGGGGCACTGGGGGTATTTTTACTGGCACATGGGGGCACTGGGGCATTTTACTGGCACTAGGGGCATTTTTACTGGCACATGGGGGCACTGGGGGCATTTTTACTGGCACTGGGGCATTTTTACTAGCACTGGGGGCATTTTTACTGGCACATGGGGTTACTGGGGCATTTTTACTGGCACTGGGGGCATTATTAAAGGCACTGGGGCCATTTTTACTGGCACATGGGGGCACTTGTTACTGGCACATGGGGCACATGGGGGAATTTCTTAATGGTACTTGGGGGCATTTCTTTATGGCATGGGAGCACTGGGGGCATTTTTACTGGCACATGGGCACTGGGGCATTTCTTACTGGCACATGATTTTGGGGGGGAATCAATGGGGGGAACTTCTGGCGCATTATTGGAGCACTTCTTACTGGCACATTATTGGGGTGAAATTTTGGGGGCACTTCTTACTGGCACATTTTTGGGGCACTTCTTACTGGCACATTGGAAGCATTATTACTTCTGGGGCATAGTGGGGACATTAGTACTGTTGGGGGCACTATTACTAACAAGTTCACTCTGGCAGAGAATTATTAGTTGGGACTTTGGGGGCACTATTACTGTGGGGGGCACTATTACTGTGGGGGCACCCTGGCACAGCATCAGCACAGTTATTTCTGGGGGGCGTTATGTTTACACTATTACTGTCAGGGACACTATTTGCTGGGCGCAGTTATTTTAGGACACTGTGTGCCAATAATTATTGAAGGGCACTATCTGTGTGGTACTAGTGGCACAGTACTGGGGGTGGTAGGATGATTTGTCCAGAAGACGGGAGGATGATGGAAAAGTAGTAAACTAAGATTTTTTTTCTGTCAAACTGCAGAGATGAGAAATGGCTGAAAAATGTCGTCTGGTCTGAAAGGAGAAGATGAGGAAAGAGAAGATCTACATCAGAGGAGACGTCACTGGATGTAAGAGGTATGGGGTGCTGTATTATACTGGATGTAAGAGGTATGAGGCACTGTATTATACTGGATGTAAGAGGTATGGGGCGCTGTATTACCCTGGATGTAAGAGGTATGGGGCGCAGTATTAGGCTACATTCACACGAACGGTGTGTTTTGCAGTCTGCAAATTGCGGATCCGCAAAAAAAGGATGGTGTTCCGTATGGCATCCGTTTTTTTTTTTTTTTGCATATCCACTGTAACAATGCCTATCCTTGTCCGCAAAACGGACAAGAATAGGAAAGGACATACAGAGGCGGACAGCACATAGTGTTCATTGAAGTGAATGGGTCCGCATCTGATCCGCAAAATGCAGATCGGAGGCTGAAAAAACAACTGTCGTGTGAATATAGCCTTCCCTGTATGTTCTGTAGTGATATACGTAATGTTAGGAGGGAAAAGGTTAGGGTGAGAATTTGGCATGGGGGGGGGGGTCAATTTTTTGACTTGGCTGGCAGAAAAGCTAGGAGCACCAGTGCTGAGGAAGGGGGGGGGGTCCCAAGCTGAACTCTTGCACCAGGGCCCATGAGCCTTTAGCTACGCCCCTGCTAACAAACCTCTGAGGACTTCTTAGAACTGCTGTAGTTAAACTGAGATTATATTGCACAAAAGTGGACTCTTTATTAATTAGGTACCTTCTAAAGGCAATTGGTCAGTCTTGACTTTATTTAGGGGTGTCAGAGTACAGGGGGCTTAATAAAAATGCACTCCTCACTTTTCAGAATGTATCATTTTATTTTCACTTCAAACAAACTTTCTACTTTGTGTTGGTGTATCACATAAAATCCCAATAAAATAAATTGAAGTTTAAGGATGTAATATGAAAAAAATGTGGAAAAGTTCAAGGGGTATAAATACTTTTTCAAGACTTTGTTAAGGTCCCCTTAACAGTAACCTCCACAGCACTTAACATATAAGAGTTCTTTCACACTACGGTAGTAAATTTTCCGTCCGGATATGATGTGTTTTGTGAACACATAGCATCTGGACTGAAACCTGTCCACTCATTTCAATGAGTCTGTGCACATGAGCGTCACTTTTTATGCGTCATCTCTGTGTTCAAGAAAAATGGCAGCATGTTTACCATTACATTGGGCATTTTTCATGCAGCCCTGGCTTCATAGAAGTAAATGGGTCTTTCATGAAAAATGGAAGGCATCCGGATGTAATGTGTTTTTCACTAATGGTGCTAGGAGATGTAGGTTCTTCAGTTTTTCTTCACGAGCCTAAGCAATGTGTTCAATCCGGATACAACCCGGACAGGAAAAAACACACACAATGCTAATCAGAAAAAACGCACAACACTAAATGCTAAGCAGAAAAAACTTATAGAACATTGGTTTTTCCCTGAACAGATCCTGACATTATCCGTATTGTTGTGTGAAAAAGGCCTAATGGCAACACAGGTTCCCATTGAAAACAAAGGGATGCAGATTTCACATGGATTTCTCATTGATTTCTGCATGGAATGTGTGCCACTATCTGCATGAAAAAGGAAAACGTAGCATGAACATATCCCTACAATTCTTACAATGTTGCCAATCTTGATATTTGTTGTTTTCTTTTCCTTTTTTATATAAAGGGAAAATTAATTATTCAGAGAAATGATTCAATTGCTCCTGGCATCTGAGCACTATGTTCAATTATTTCACGTGTCAAGCATACACTGCTGTTTGAGCTCTGTTTATGGTTTACTTAGAAGAATTGACAAAACAATTGTATTTGCTTTCATGTTACATTCTATCCACAGCTCAGAATCTCGACACACTTCTTAGTATGCCAAGACACTCAGAATATCTTATATCACCCTCCCAGATTCAGAACATCTCTGCTGCCAAAACAGAAAGAGCTCCAGGCTTAATTAAGCAAGATAATCCACAATTACATCAGCTCTGGTGCATTTGTGGCCTCTGCTCAGCTGCCAGAATCTCTACAGGAATACACACGTGACCATGAAATGTTTCACTCTCACATGCTTAATCAAAGGATCATGTAAAATCCTACAGGCTTACATGTACATCCCTTTGTGATCATGTTAGACATTACATTATCTTTTTTAGTATGTCCATAAATAAAGCAAGCAGGCCCTTTGCCCATTATGTTCCAAGAACTAGTAGAAATGTCAAGACATCTGTAAAGCAGTTTAAGGCAGCAATAAAAACATATAAAACGTAAAAATAAAACATATAAAGTATAAATGTACGCTAGCAATCATAGTGCATACAAAACACTGAGACAAAAATAAAAAAGGGAATAAGAGAACATAATACACAAGTCATAGTATACACAAGGGGATATTGGAGACTACTAAAGAAATAGAACATTAGTAAGTGCCCTATATTTAATTTGTCTACCTGATAAATGCCAACTAAGGGCTCTTGCACATGGCCATTGCTGTTTTTTATAGTCCGCAAATTGTGGATCTATAAAACACAGATACTGGCTGTGTGTCTTCTGCATTTTGCGAAATGGAATGTCCAGCCCAAAATAGAATTGTCCTATCCTCGTCCATAATACAAACAAGCATAGGACATGTTCTATTTTTTTGCGGGTGCCAAGGAACGGACATACAGATGCGGACAGCGCACGGTATGCTGTCCTCATCTTTTTTGGCTTCATTGAATTGAATGGGTCTGCATCTGACCCGCAAAAACTGCAGATCCAGTTCAGCCTGCTATCCTGCAAGTTGATCCAGAGGAAGCCACAAAACCCCCCATGAGGTAGAAGCCAATATTCCTCATTTTAGGTGAAAAAAATTAAGTTTGCTGTCCACTAAAATTCCTAAGTCCTTTTCCATGTCGGTGTTACCTAGTGTTTTACCATTTATGTACAGGTGACTTGCATTATTCCTTCCCATGTGCATAACCTTACATTTGTCAGTGTAAACCTTGTCTGCCACTTCTCTTCCCAAGCCTCCAATCTATCCAGATTCATTAGCGTCATCTGCAAAAATTTATATTTTACTGTGCAAGCCTTTTACAAGATCATTAATAAATATATTGAAGAGAATAGGGCCCAATACTGACCCCTGTGGTATCCCACTAGTGACAGTGACCCAATCTGAGTGTGTACCGTTAATAACCACCCTCTGTTTTCTATCACTGAGCCAGTTGCTAACCCACATACAGACATTTTCTACCGGTCCAAGCATTCTCATTTTACATACTAACCTTTTATGTGGCACACAGAAATCATGTTTATAGATAGACTAGCAGAAGGACCCGGCTTTGCACTGGTATATTTAATCTATTTCATTTAATGTTTGTGTGTGTCGTTAAAAGATATCGACAGTATCCACTATAACAGTGACATCTACAGTACCCCGCCCCCTTGACAGTGACCTCCACAGCCCCCACCACTTAACATTGACACCCCCACAGTGCTCCGTCTCCTTTAAATGGGACCTCCACAGCAGTCCATGCCCTTAACTTTGACCTTCACAGCAGCCTACCCCTTTAACAGGGAGTTCTACAGCACCCTACCCCCTTGACAGTGACCTCTACAGGGGCCCTCCCCCTTAACAGTGACCTCTACAGCACCCATCCCTTAACACTGACCATAGGTTACAGTCTCCTTAAATGACCTCCACCGTTCCGGGTCCCCTTAACAGAGACCTCCACAGTAACTGCTCCTTTGACAGTGACTGCCACAGTACCCAGTTCCCTTAACAGTGACCTCACAGAACCCTGCTGCCCCTTTAGTAGTGGCCTCCACAGTCTCCTCCTCCCTTAACAGTGACCTCCACAGTGCCCGCCACTTTCACAGTGACCTCCACAGTGGCCTACCCCCTTAACAGTAACATCCACAGCACCATCCCCTTTAACAGTGACCTCCACAGCAGCCGCTCCTTTAATAGTGACTTCCACAGTACCCTGTCTCGTGATTTCCACAATAAGCCACCCCCTTAACAGTGACCTCAACAGAGCTCCGTTCCCTTAAAATGTGACCTCTACAAAACCCGCCCCTAAACATTGACCTCCATAGCGGATTGTCCCCTTAACTGTGACCTCCACAGCAGCCTGCCCCTAGGGTGGCCAGAGGTCCGGTTTTAGGCCGTACACTCCCGCTTTCAGACTCCCTGTCCTCTCTCCAGCGCAGGGCCTGGATGAACACAGGGATGTCCTTTTCAACAGCTCACTCTCAGACAGCACAGTGCGTGAGCTGCAGGGAGAAAGTCACCCTCCCTTCCTTCCCTGCAGCTGACAGAAGTTGATTTTTGGGGCCGGTTTTTAAGTCCATCTTTTGAGGGTGGCTGGAATGGCCACCCTACCTGCCCTCTTACCTATGACATCCACAGCACTCTGCTTCCTTAACAGTGTCATCCACATTGCCCTGTCCCTTTAAAGCTGACCTATAGCAGTAAAAGAAAAATGGCTGGGTTGTTATGGAAACCTGATTTAAAACTGTGTGTATGTGGAGACTAAGGGCCTATGAGCATCTATTGGCTGATAAGGGACATGTGACCATGTGTATGGCAGTTGGCATATGAGGAGAAAGACCTACAGGCTTCTATTGGCTAATGTAGATCATGTGATGTGCCATATTTGCATTTTTTGGGAATATCTCAGGATCGTGCTAGAGAGCTGAGACCCAGTCCAAAACCTTCCTGGACACTTGATGTACCTATGAGCCAAATTTTGTGACTGTAAATACGACGGTGAGAATTCTTTTAGCAGACATACATACACACACATGCACTCAGCTTTATATATTAGATGCCAGGATTGGACAGGTCCACAAAAATATCACATGATCCTTGGGTGGACCAAGGCTCTCATCAGAATGGACTCCAAAGGTCAATCAATTGCCACTGGGGTCTAGGGGATGTTTCACAAACAACCTGCTAGATGCTACTGATGATACGTCCTGCGTATGCAATAATTAACAGTAATGTTTATAAAGAAATAAAAGCAGACATCTACATGTTCTGTAGAGATGGAGGCTGGACCGTCAGAATCATTTGGGTCAACCCAAGACATCCTATTCTGAGTTGATGGGTTATTTGCCAAATGCTATATTTGTTTTTATTGAGTCCTAAATTACTCTGCTCAGTATGAGTATTACTTAATTTAGCAATTACATTAATATTCTGATAATCATCACTAATGATTAAGATTAATGTGATGTACTAAAATAAATACTGGACTTAATCCTTCTCTGGAACTGTCGTAAACAGAGAAAAGTATATAATAAATATAAAAGAAAGCAAATAAAAAAAATCTACTATTATGGGACAAGCTGCTCTTTTAACTACACTCCACAGATGTGAATATTCTGATATATAATCAGAGCCCAAGCGTAGACTTTTCA
>ONZH01028458.1:0-24646 GCA_900303285.1 Rhinella marina | reverse complement strand
TGTCCAGGTGACCACTTTCTGTACGTCACAGAATACAACCAAGTCATTTGCTACCAATATCATCTATAGCTTGATCCAGAAAACTCTCTGTGCGACATTTGTCTGGGTCGCAGTCTAAATAGCCACCGTTAACAGGGTGTCAGTCAGTTCTACGATAGTTTCTGCACGTCACGTTCCCAAAAAAACAAAATATTAAAAAAAAAAATATTTTTTCAGTTGTTTTAGCTCAGTGATACAAATCCATTTTACTCAGCTGCGTGTAACCTTTCTGTGTGTCACAGTTCAGCACACTCGCTCCAATCCGTATAATCTGTCCAGGTGACACTTTCTGTACGTCACTTAATTCTACCAGACTGAACAAGTTTGTGGGTTTCAGTACACCAGGCCCATTTAAATTTTTTTTTTATATAATACACTTATATACAGAAAATGTTGAACCCCAGGGCTAAGGGTCGAGGACGAGGGCGTGGGCGTGGGCATTCAATTACTGCAGGGGGCAGAGGCCGTGGTCCTGGGCAGGGTGAGACAGTACCTGCTGATGAGGGAGCAGGGGAACGCCGCAGAGCTACACTCCCTAGCTTCATGTCTCAACTTACAGGGACACGTGGTAGAGGACTGTTGAAACCACAACAGTGCGAACAGCTGATCTCGTGGATTGCGGACAATGCTTCAAGTAATTTGTCCACCAGTCAGTCTTCCACGCAGTCCACCCACGTTACCCAAGGGAGCACTCCTCTGGCTCCTCCACCTCAACCTCCTTCCCCCAGTCTGCCCCCTCCCAGGAAAATTTGGAATGCGATCCGGCATACTCTCAGGAACTGTTTTCTGGACCCTTCCCAGAGTCACAAACCACTTCTCAGGTTGCTGCTGACCTCGTTCCCGATGCCCAAGTTTTCCAACTGTCGCAGTCTGTGGGTGATGATGATGATGACAATGTTGAGTTAGTGGAAGAAGTTTGTAAAGAGGTGTCGGACGATGAGGAGACACGGTTGTCAGACAGTGGTGAAGTTGTTGTTAGGGGAGGAAGTCCGAGGGGGGAGCAGACTGAGGAATCGGAGGATGACGAGGTGACTGACCCAAGCTGGGTTGATATGCCGAGTGAAGACAGTGCTTCTGAGGCGGAGGCGAGTGCTGCACCAGAACAGGTTGTAAGAGGCAGTGGTGTGGCCAGAGGGAGAAGCAGGGCCAGAGCTGGTGCATCAGCAGCAACTGTTTCACGTAGTGAAGCTCCCGTGGCGAGGCCTAGATGTTCGCAAGTCTGGAGGTTCTTTAAAGAAAGTGAGGATGACCGACGGACTGTGGTGTGCAACCTGTGCCACACCAGGATCAGCAGGGGTGCCACCACTACTAGCCTAACCACCACCAGCATGCGCAGGCATATGAGTGCTAAACACCCCACTCAATGGAACCAAGGCCGTTCACCACCTCCTGCGGGTCACACCACTGCTCCTTCCCCTGTGTCACTCGCTGCCTCTGCTAGTCAACCCCCTGCGTCACTCGCTGCCTCTGCTAGTCAACCCCCTGCCCAGGACCCCGGCACGAGCGCCTCCCGCCGGAAAACCACACCTTCGCCTCCACGATCCTCCACAGTGTCCACCAATGTGTCCCAGCGCAGCGTTCAGCTGTCTTTACAGCAGACGCTGGAGCGCGAAGAGGAAATACTTCCACCCACCACATGCCCAAGCCCTCAACGTCCACATCTCCAAATTGCTTAGCCTGGAGATGCTGCCCTATAGGCTGGTAGAGACCGAGGCCTTTCGCAATCTCATGGCGGTGGCTGCCCCTCGGTATTCGTCCCCAGCCGCCACTATTTTTCCCGATGTGCCGTCCCAGCCCTACACCAGCACGTGTCACAGAACATCATCCGTGCCCTGACCAACGCTGTTTCTGAGAAGGTCCACCTAACCACGGACACGTGGACAAGTGCTGCCGGGCAGGGACACTATATCTCACTGACGGCACATTGGGTTAACTTGGTGGAGGCTGGGACCGAGAATGACCCTGGGGCCGCTCATGTACTGCCCACACCGAGGATTGCGGGGCCTACCTCGGTCACGGTCTCTCAGACGTACTATGCCTCCTCCTCCTCCTCCGACCCCTCCTCCTCCACCGAATTACCATCCGTGGGCACGGCGCCTTCAGTCGGTAGCTCTAGGCGCAGCAGCAGTGCCGTGGGTAAGCGCCAGCAGGCGGTGCTCAAACTGCTGAGCTATAGGTGACAAAAGGCACACCCGCCCAAGAGCTGTTACAGGGCATCACGGCGCAGACCGATGTGTGGCTGGCACCGCTGAACCTCAAGCCAGGCATGGTTGTGTGTGACAACGGGGCGTAACCTGGTGGCGGCTCTGCAACTCGGCAGACTGACACATGTGCCATGCCTGGCCCACGTGTTCAATCTAATAGTTCAGCGGTTCCTCAAGACATACCCCAATCTGTCTGATTTGTTCACCAAGGTGCGCCGCATCTGTGCGCATTTCCGCAAGTCCACCACAGATGCTGCCACTCTCAGGGCAGCACAGCGCCGCCTACAACTGCCCGCTCACCGACTGTTGTGCGACGTGCCCACAAGATGGAATTCCACATTAAACATGTTATCCAGAGTTACCAGCAGCGCAGAGCTATTGTACACTGCCAGATGTTCATCTTCCACCAGAACTGGTAGTCAGGTCTCTCAGATTCCTCAAGTCTACAATGAGGAGTGGACGTGGATGTCTGATATCTGCCAGGTGTTGAGCAACTTTGAGGAGTCAACACAGATGGTCAGCGGCGATGCCGCCATTATCAGCCTCACCATCCCGCTGCTTTGCCTGTTGAAAAAACTCACTGCTCAGCATCAAGTCGGATGCTTTGCGCTTGTCACAAGAGACGGTGGAGGAAGATACGTCGCTTGATAGCCAGAGCACCTCCGGTCTGTTTCTCAGCGACTATCGGAGGAGGGGGATGAGGATGAGGAGGAAGAGGAGGAGAATGTCGGCGAGACAGTAGAGCGGGTACCAGTGCTCAGTCCTTAACTCTTTGAGCGTGTATGGGCTGAAGAGGAGGACTTGGAGGAGGAGGAGGAGGAGTCGGAAATGGAGAAGTCAGGTCAGTGAGGAGAGGGAATTCTTGCGTTGTTGGGACTCTGGCGCACATGGCAGACTTCATGTTAGGGCTGCCTATCCCGTGACCCTCGCGGTTAGAAGAATTTTTTCCAACACCGATTACTGGGTGTTCACTCTCCTGGACCACGGTACAAGCAGAACCTTTCCACTCTCATCCCTGCAGAGGAAAGGAGTATGAGGAGTGAATAGGTATCAACAGGCCCTGGTGCACAAGCTGAAACAATTCTTCCCATCTGACGTAGCTAGCGGCAGGAGGCATGGTTTCTGTGGGCCAAGTAGCGGGGGAGAGGAGGCGAGCAGGCAGCTTGTCCAGCACTGGCAGGGGAACACTCTCCAAGGCCTTTGCCAGTTTTATGTCACCCCAGCAAGACACTGTCACCTGTCCCCAGTCTAGGCAGGAGTAGGGGGAGCTGTACAGAAAGATGGTGAGGGAGTACCTAGCTGACCATACCAACGTCCGTAGCGATCACTCTGCTCCATACAACTACTGGGTTCAAAGCTGGACACGTGGCCTGAACTGGCGCTGTACGCCTTGGAGGTGCTGGCCTGCCCTGCCGCTAGCGTGCTGTCAGAGCGGGTATTCAGTGCAGCTGGTGGCGTCATCACGATAAGCGTACACGCCTGTCAATGACAGCGCTGACAAGGCTGACGCTTATTAAAATGAACAAAGCCTGTGATTTCACCGGAATTCAAATCTCCTCCGGGGAAAGCAGCTAAAGATTAAATAACTTATGTATCCGATTACTCTTCTCTACTCCTCTTCTCTACTCCTCCTCCTCCTCCATATCGTCTTTGCCTAACACTGACCCAAAAAACGCCATTTTTAGAGGTCCAAACTGGCACTCTTTAGCACAATTTTCGGAGGGAGCCCCCTACAGGCCCTCTCTTCAAACAATTTTCAGGAGGGCCCCCTACAGGCCCTCTCTTCAAACAATTTTTCAGGAGGCCCCCCTACAGGCCCTCTATTCAAAACCAATTTTTCCAGAGGTCCACTACAGGTCCTCTCTTCAAACAATTTTTCAGGGGGCCCCCTACAGCCCTCTATTCAAACAATTTTTCCAGAGGTCCACCTATAGGCCCTCTGTCCAAACAATTTTAACGGAGGTCCACCTACGGCCCTCTCTCTCTCCAAACAATTGTCCGGAGGTCCACCTACAGGCCCTCTCTCCAAACAATTTTTCCGGAGGGTCCACCTATAGCCCTCTCTCCAAACAATGACGTCTTTTTCCTATCTTTTCCTCTCTCCAAACTATTTTCCGGGATAGCTGCCATTATACTGTATTAAACTGAGAAGAATACAGAGAACACATGCTACACTTGATCAAGTTCATAATTTACGACTGTACCGGTGATGCAACAGTTTTCAAAAATCCATTCTGGCTGTTGTCACCACCACACACGGCTAGCCCAGGGGCACTCCTTTGGCTCTTCCAGCGAAACCTCTTCCCCCAGCCTGCCCCCCACCTACAGGCCTCTCTCCAAACAATTGACGTCTTTTTCTATCTTCTCTCTCTCCAAACTATTTTCCGGATAGCTGCCATATACGGTATAAACTAAGGAGAAAGAATACGGAGAACACATGCTACACTTGATCAAGTTCATAATTTACGACTGTACCGGTTGATGCAACAGTTTTCAAAAATCCATTCTGGCTGTTGTCACCACCACACACGCTAGCCCAGGGGGCACTCCTCTGGCTCTTCCAGCGAAACCTCCTTGCCCCAGCCTGCCCCCCCCACCTACAGGCCCACTCTACAAACAATTTAGCCGGATAGGGACGTATTAGAAGTTGTACTCATGTTTGTTTTTGTTCTTCTTTTATCTGCCTCCTGACCTGTGATAGGCAGAGCCATGAACACGTCCCCTTAGCTGGCAGTGGGACAAACACTCCCCTGGCCAGAGCAAGCTCTTTTTCCCTTTTCCGTGTTCGAAAAATCCATTAAATATAGGGTCCCAAGATAGGGGACGTATACGGTATTAAACTGAGAAGAATCGATACTGCACCGGCTGATGCTAGAGCATTTCCAAATGCATTCCGGCTGTTGTCACCACCACACACGCTAGCCCAGGGGGCACTCCTCTGGCTCTTCCAGCGAAACCTCCTTCCCCCCCACCTACAGGCCCTCTCTCCAAACAATTTTGCCGGGTAGGGGGACGTATTAGATATTGTACTGATTCTGAATTGCCTCCTGCGATAGATGGGAATCGAACCCACATCAACTGCTTGGGAAGTAGCTATGCTCACCACTATACCACCAGCAGGCACAGCAACTGATAAGAACAGATACTAAACTTGATTTCAGCTGCAGTGCCAGCATGAGCAGTGGTGTCACCTGCAGGCGGTGACGGACCTTCGTTGCACCTAGTTGGGTGCTTCCCTAACATGTGATGGCCATGTGCCTCGCCTTTCTTGGTCTGGGTGAGCACAATTGCCATGAGGGTAACCACCAGGCTGTTGTCTGAGAATTTGGGGTAATGGTGGGATTAGGCAGCCTCAGAGGCATCCATGCATGCTGCCCCTGCTGTTTCCTGTCCATTTCCGTGGTGTTTCCATCATTTTCTGAGGTTTCCAGGTTTTCACCCAGCCTTCCCTAGGCAGAGCCTTGGTCCCCCGCAAAAATGCTCGAGTCTCCCATTGACTTCAATGGGGTTCGTTATTCGAAACGAGCAACCGAGCATCGGGAAAAGTTCGACTCGAATAACGAGCACCCGAGCATTTTAGTGCTCGCTCATCTCTATTCCTGAGAAGAAAATCTTTTGCACCCCATTTTTATTGTTCACTGCCATCTAGGTTAAAGAAAAATATTAAAAATCTACAGCTGATTTATTTATACAGCTCCTATACACACATATGCGTCTCCATGGTTACAGACTTACAAATAAACCCCATGTAGTCTTTCCCAGCGGTCATCCTCCCTTCTATTTTATCTCCTAATTCGTGCTAACATACATTTGATAGATAAGCAAGAAATGGGGAACAGATGGAAGGGAGTAACATCTGACTGCAGGATCAGATGTATATACAAAATGGTAGTGCCTATTTAATTCAGATTATTAGCAAATGTGCTTAAATTTTTTTAATTTAGGATGCAATGGACATTAAAAAATGGTTACAAAGGTGAACATAGCCCTCAGGCTTCATTCACACGTCCGTATGTGTTTTGCAGTCTGCAAATTGCGGATCTGCAAAAAAAACGGATGTCGTTCCGTGTGGCATCTGTGTTTTCGTTTTTTTTTTTGTGGATTCATTGTAACAATGCCTATCCTTGTCAGCAAAACGGACAAGAATAGGACACGTTCTATCTTTTTTGAGAACGGAAATACGGACAAACGGAAGCGGAATGCACACGGAGTACCTTCCATTTTGTTTGCGGATCCATTGAAATGAATGGTTCCGAATATGGACTGCAAAAAAAACGGAACGGACACGGAAACAGAATACGGTCGTGTGAATGAAGCCTTAAAGAAGTTGTGCCACGATAATAAGGATACAGGATAGGAGATAAGCATCTGACTGGTGGGGATCTGACTGCTCGAACCCTCACCAATCATAAGAATACGGGTTCCATGTATCAGTATGAATTAAGCGGCAGGTCTAGTATGTGTGCTGCTACTTCATTTAGCATCTAAGGGACTGACGCAGTTCTTGCCTATTTCCAGTAGACCCATAGAGATCAAATGTGCATAGGATGCCTGTTCTCATGATTGGTGGAGATCCCAGCACTTGGACACCCACCAATCAGATGCTAATCCCCTAATCTGTGGATAGGGAATATATAAAAGGAGTTATCCAACCCCTATAATGACCCCCTCCTGCCCTGGCACCTCACATAGATTATACTTACCCTGCTCCCCGGCAACCACGTTGCACCTGATCCCCACACGACCGCTGCTGCATCTCCCTGTAACAGAGTGTCGTGGTGCCAGGGAGTGGGGTAAGTATAATCTATATGAGGGGCTTGGGCATTGGGGAGGTCATTATAGGTCATTAATATCACAGCACATCCCTTTTAAGATTAGGTAAATGGTTGATAACTCCAGCTCTGCTAAACCATAGTAATATTATTAATGGCGATGTAAATCTGTGCATGTGCTGCATGTTATATCCCAGCTCCTCCGTACAAAGCCGCCACATGGCTGACTAATGTGTGTTTATATGATCCAATTACCCAAACAGAGTGCAGATAATTGACGGGGAGACTGCAGTCACTGGGGAATTATCCACCAGCTATACAAGCAGCACTGAGTGGTTTCCTTTCAAGCTTGGAAAGTGGTGCAGAGAGCCTGGATTCATTCAGGGAGAGGTAAAACATGGGGGTGGAGATGCTATTAAGCAGGCAGCAGCTGTTTAACATCACATAAAGTTTACCTGCAGAATCACTGTATAATAAACCAGCAGCAAACCTGATCACAACAGTGAGACTGATGCCACTAGGGTCCCAAACAGTGTCCCCAGCCAGTGCAAAAAACATACGATTGTGTGCATGAGGCCTAAATGTTGTGATTTGATAAAACACTTGTTCATTTATGCACTCTGTATGGACCACTAATAGTTAACACTGGCAGTCTTTAGCCTTAGTTCACAGGGTGATGAGCTGGTTCTGCCTCCTGGTTAGTGAGGAGGTCTTAGCTAAGCACAACTAGAGCTAGCGGCAAGACCTGTATGTGTGAGCTCCTGCTAACTAGGCCCAAAGTGAAGCCTGATCCAGGAAAACAGGATTCGCAGGACTGAAAGCTGCCAGAGAACAATTGTACAAAATAACTACCCCTGAGGGAGAAGGAGAACAGATATTTTTGAAGGTTTAGAATCAGTTCAGAGGCTGTGCCTGGATACAGACTGTAAGGTAATGCTCGTTTATGGCAATAAGACTTTACTGCTGTGGAAAGGGTATTCTGCTTTAGCACCTACCACACTTTGAGATGGACGGGTCATGCAGATCTAAGATCTGCATTCCACAGCCTGGGAATTGCAGAAAAAACTTCATGAAAATGGAATTGCATGCCTGTGATTATTTTTGGAGGGACTGTAAAGTGTATTATGAGAGAAACAGGGAGTACTACTACTACCATCATTGTTGCTGCCTATACACAGCCACTGGGAAAGCCTACTCTGTAACATACCTCAGAATTTTGCTTATTGCTGTTATATGTACTACTAGTCCCATCTTCAACTCAGTAAGTAGAGACTTTATTGCAACCAAACAGGCCTGTTTATTGACTCTACTGTCCATCCGCCGGCCCCTTCAACTGTTATCCTATCTTGCACCCATCTACCTAACATCAAGCACCCCCTAATAACCACCAGGCAGGAGCCCCCAAAAGGTGGAGCCACCGTCAACCACTATAATTCCTATCAATGCCATAACTACCATTCCTTTCTTCCCCGCTTCACCCCTGCGGGTTCGTTGAGACGTCTCCATCCATTGCATGAAGAGCCCATTCATTTAAATAGGATTAGTGTAATACTTCACCTCCCCAGTGAAGGTGCTGCAAAAGAATTGATTACTTGTTAGGCCTTGTTCACACATCAGTTATTTCATCAGTTATTTCCATCAGTTTTTGTGAGCCAAAACCAGGAGTGGAGGCTACAGAGATATAATCAGTTGGCTCACAATAACTGATGGAAATAACTGATCATAAAACTGATGTGTGAACAAGGCCTTACCCGAATCCTCCACAGATTGTAGCCTGTGATCAATTTATTGTTGTAAAGCCTTCTAACAATGCCTTTAAACAGGGTTTCTTCAGAATAGCTCATTGATATCCTAACGGCATGAGATCGACACCCGAGACCTCCACCAATCAGCTGTTTGGGGCCACGGCGCTAGTGTGAGCCACACCTCCACACAGCTTTCCAAGCACAGTGCCATGCATTGTATAGTGGCTGTGCTTGGTACTGCAGCTCAGCCCCATTCACTTGGATGGGACTGAGCTGGGCCTAGGCCGATGAATGTGATGTCACTGGCCTAGTAAGAGGCCAAAGCACTCATTGGAGAGATGTGGCCTCTTCAAATAGCTGATCGGCGGGAGTCTCAGGTCTCAGAACCCCACCAATCTGATATTGATGACCTATTATGAGGATAAGTCATCAATATCAAAATCTTAAAGAACCCCTTTAATCTTATGTCTCATTCACACGTCAGTGTTCGGTCAGTGATTTCCATCAGTGATTTCGAGCCAAAACCAGGTGCGGCTCTAAACACGGAACAGGTGCAGATCCTTCCCTTATACCTTATGTCTGTGGAGGGTCCAATCCTGGTTTTGGCTCACAATCACTGATGGGAATCACTGACCAAACACTAACGTGTGAATGAGGCTTTACCCTGACAGAACTAGTAGGTTCTGAGCATTCTGGACCTTCTCTGGGCAGGAACACAGATGTGAAAATAACCTAATATAGACCAGTAATTCTCAATTTTGTTCACCCAAGTGCCCTCTTCTCAAATAAATGACATCAAAGCAACCCCAAGGCTATAATCACAGCACGCGTACCCCCTAGAGACGGGCACCACCGGTCGATGACCTAGAACATGGGACATCAGAGATCCTTCACATGATGTATACACTGACATATTCTCCTGCCATGGATATATAGAAGAATCTCACACTGACATAGATACGCTTACAGCCGCTGCTCATAACATACCAAACCCAGACGGGACAGGTGTAGCTACGTGTGAACATGATCCGCCGACAGCTGCACGCCATCTTTACACCGCTAAGAAGCGATCATTTCTGCACAGTCACCAAACAGCTCGAGAGCCAGGCGGGGTCAGCGGAGGATAGTCTTACACATTCCCATTCATCCACGTACAGTAACCCACACATTATAGGCTCATGTCTGCAGATGATTAGGGGCTGGTGGTGTAAGTCATTAAGGAAATGTCTGCCTTTTGTCATTTATACAGTTCTATTGTCACCACTGCTTCTATTAAAATCTAATCCAGAGGCCACAGCACCTCCTCAATACCATTAATCTGGCATCTGATACTCTGGAATTCCTGAAAGTCTGACATCTGTTCACAATAATTCCAAACAGATTTTTAGTATAAAAATATCAGAGGCAGAATTTCATTAACGCCGAAAGATATACGATAGAAAGATGATGGATAGATAGATAGATAGATAGATGGATAGATAGATAGATATGACAAAGATAGATAGATAGATATGAGATAGATAGATAGATAGATAGATAGATAGATAGATAGATAGATAGATATTAGATAGATAGATAGATATGAAAGAGATAGATAGATAGATAAATATAGATAGATAGATGTGAAATAGATAGATAGATAATGACATAGATAGATAGCTAGATAGATAGATAGATAGATAGATGTGAAATAGATAGATAGATAATGACATAGATAGATAGATAATACATAGGAGATAGATAGATAGATAGATAGATAGAAAGATGTAGATAGATAGATAGATAGATAGATAGATATTAGATAGATAGATAGATAGATAGAT
This sequence comes from Rhinella marina, assembly GCA_900303285.1. Taxonomy (NCBI): domain Eukaryota; kingdom Metazoa; phylum Chordata; class Amphibia; order Anura; family Bufonidae; genus Rhinella; species Rhinella marina. The sequence goes on along the minus strand of ONZH01028458.1, from coordinate 14,063 downwards.
AGATAGATAGATAGATAATGACCTAGATAGATAGATAGATAGATAGATAGATAGATAGATAGATAGATAGATAGATAGATAATACATAGGAGATAGATAGATAGATAGACAGATGTAGATAGATAGATAGATAGATAGATTATTAGATAGATAGATATGACAGAGATAGATAGATAGATAGATAATAGATGTGAGATAGATAGATAGATAGATGTGAGATAGATATGACAGAGATAGATACTGTAGATAGATAGATAATAGATAGATGTAAATAGATAGATAGATAGATATGACAGAGATAGATAGATAGATAGATAATGACATGCTTGAAAAAGGCTCACTCCGAGCCGAAACGTCGCGTTCCCACATGGGGTAATAAAGACCACTATTTTTTACTTTTTACTTGGAGAGTGCTGCCTGCTTATTTCTTTTTATGCATTTTGATCATGGTCTGATCTTAGGCATGCACCTCAATTTCTCTCAATCCAGTGCTGCCGATTATTATTTTTTTGTTTAAGATAATGACATAGATAGATATTAGATAGATAGATAGATGTGAGATAGATGATAGATAGATAGATAGATAGATAGATAGATAGATAGATAGATAGATAGATATGACAGAGATATACACTCACCGGCCACTTTATTAGGTACACCTGTCCAACTGCTCGTTAACACTTAATTTCTAATCAGCCAATCACATGGCGGCAACTCAGTGCATTTAGGCATGTAGACATGGTCAAGACAATCTCCTGCAGTTCAAACCGAGCATCAGTATGGGGAAGAAAGGTGATTTGAGTGCCTTTGAACGTGGCATGGTTGTTGGTGCCAGAAGGGCTGGTCTGAGTATTTCAGAAACTGCTGATCTACTGGGATTTTCACGCACAACCATCTCTAGGGTTTACAGAGAATGGTCCGAAAAAGAAAAAACATCCAGTGAGCGGCAGTTCTGTGGGCGGAAATGCCTTGTTGATGCCAGAGGTCAGAGGAGAATGGGCAGACTGGTTCGAGCTGATAGAAAGGCAACAGTGACTCAAATTGCCACCCGTTACAACCAAGGTAGGCAGAAGAGCATCTCTGAACGCACAGTACGTCGAACTTTGAGGCAGATGGGCTACAGCAGCAGAAGACCACACCGGGTGCCACTCCTTTCAGCTAAGAACAGGAAACTGAGGCTACAATTTGCACAAGCTCATCGAAATTGGACAGTAGAAGATTGGAAAAACGTTGCCTGGTCTGATGAGTCTCGATTTCTGCTGCGACATTCGGATGGTAGGGTCAGAATTTGGCGTCAACAACATGAAAGCATGGATCCATCCTGCCTTGTATCAACGGTTCAAGCTGGTGGTGGTGGTGTCATGGTGTGGGGAATATTTTCTTGGCACTCTTTGGGCCCCTTGGTACCAATTGAGCATCGTTGCAACGCCATAGCCTACCTGAGTATTGTTGCTGACCATGTCCATCCCTTTATGACCACAATGTACCCAACATCTGATGGCTACTTTCAGCAGGATAATGCGCCATGTCATAAAGCTGGAATCATCTCAGACTGGTTTCTTGAACATGACAATGAGTTCACTGTACTCAAATGGCCTCCACAGTCACCAGATCTCAATCCAATAGAGCATCTTTGGGATGTGGTGGAACGGGAGATTCGCATCATGGATGTGCAGCCGACAAATCTGTGGCAACTGTGTGATGCCATCATGTCAATATGGACCAAAATCTCTGAGTAATGCTTCCAGCACCTTGTTGAATCTATGCCACGAAGAATTGAGGCAGTTCTGAAGGCAAAAGGGGGTCCAACCCGTTACTAGCATGGTGTACCTAATAAAGTGGCCGGTGAGTGTATGTGGTTGATTAACATTATGAATAAGGTATTAGCATCTGTTCACATTAGGGGCTGTATGTGGCGACTGGGGTGTGATAAGCGGCCTGCAGTTGTGTGACGTAACCTTGCCGACATGGACATGGCACATGGTGTGCTGTACCCGTGTTGACATAAAGGTGCGACTCTAGAGCCATCTTTATGGTCCTGGACAAGCACTGCGTCTGCAGCTTTGGTTTGCCCATACCTTTGGGTTCGTCTGACTTGTCCCTTTAGTGGGCCATTGCAATTTTGTCTCTACCAGGCTATTGTAGATCTGGTGAACTATATTATAATACAATGACCCCGATTCTTTGCTCTCTATAGTGAGAGTGACTTATCCTCTCCACTGTATGCCTGGTTGGATCTCCATGTTCCAATAGTTATTTTGAATATTGTCATTCTGACGATGTCTCTGCCCCTTGTTTTGACGATGTCCCCGCCCCTGGGTGGCCCCGAGGGTTTGCTGAGATTGCCTGGTGCGTGCCCTATCTCCTGCTCTGCGTCAGGCGTCTGAGGTCATTGCGCCTCACGTTACGTGGTGGTGCTTTTTCTTCGGACGTTCTGGCGCTGCGGGACTGGGATGACGCACGGACACTCTCGGCGCAGGTGCGGTCTGCTCATAGGGACGCTGACATACACATGGTTTACCGAGCCATTAATGGTAAGCTGGACTTTGGATTTCTTTTTAATTGAACTATGGATATCATCAGCTAAGACAGCTGCTATGTAATTGAATACACATGTACTTATATGGTGATCTTATCATACACATGACATTAGGGTTTGCACCCTTTGTTATATATATATAATATACACTGATGCATTTGTATATGAATTAAAGCGAGCACATATCACGTTCTTGCAATGTGTGGGCACAGCTATACTGAAATATATTTATTGTACTATGTATATCATTTTATATCACATTATGTAATTTTCATTTTTTAATTGCTAATTAAGTCACTAATTACCCCATGAAATGTTAGTTGGGGCTATATAACACTTCTGTGAACACTGTGTATTTGCTTGACAAAGGCCTCATTGAGGTAGGGCTGAAATGTGGCCAAGGGTAATAAAAGGGTCTTCACCTTTTCACCATATATTGGAGTGCTGCCTTGTTCTCTGTGGATTTATTTAGATAGATAGATATGAAAGAGATAGATAGATAGATAGATAGATAGATAGATATCATAGAGATAGATAGATAGATAGATATGACAGAGATAGATAGATATCATAGAGATAGATAGATATCATATAGATAGATAGATAGATAGATATGACAGAGATAGATAGATAGATAGATAGATATGACAGATAGATAGATAGATAGATAGATATGACAGAGATAGATATCATAGAGGTAGATAGATAGATAGATAGATAGATATGACAGAGATAGATAGATATCATGGAGATAGATCGATAGATATCATAGAGATAGATCGATAGATAGATAGATAGATATCATGGAGATAGATAGATAGATATGACAGAGATAGATAGATATCATGGAGATAGATCGATAGAGAGATAGATATGACAGAGATAGATAGATATCATGGAGATAGATCGATAGATATCATAGAGATAGATCGATAGATAGATAGATAGATATGACAGAGATAGATAGATATCATGGAGATAGATAGATAGATAGATATGACAGAGATAGATAGATATCATGGAGATAGATCGATAGATAGATAGATATGACAGAGATAGATAGATATCATGGAGATAGATAGATATGACAGAGATAGATATCATAGAGATAGATAGATAGATAATGACATAGATAGATAGATAGATATGACAGAGATAGATAGATAGATAGATAGATAGATAGATAGACAGATGTAGATAGATAGATAGATAGATAGATAGATAGATAGATAGATAGATAGATAGATAGATAGATGAAAAAAGTGTGTACAGCAGCTCTAGTTAGAAAAGAAATTTTCTGAAGAATGAATCAGTGGAGACAGCCATGGACTTACCACAAGTGTAGACGACATTGAGGTGTTTTCGGATTCCGGGATAACAGGGGTCTCCAAACTCGTAAGTGCTGGCATAGACGTTACAGCTCCTCCTGCCCTGGCAGCGCTTGGTCATGAGTGACAGGGCTGAGGATGACTGGCACTCTGAGAACAATAAGAATAGTCCTTGTTACAATGTATCAAAGTACTGCATTGTTATAGTAGATACATAGATGAGGCACATCAGGCACGTCATCTGTAGGGTTCGCCAGGTTCGTCCGAACTTCAGGTCAAAGTTAGGGACCCGAACTTGACCCAAACTTGACCCCAAACCCCATTCAAGTCAATGGGGACCTGAACTTTACTTTATTATTTTTCGTTATAACACGGTTATATAGAAAAATAGCATTTTTAAGACAGAATGCAAAACTATATGGCAATTTAGTGGTTAAAAAAAAAGCCAACAACTCACCTTCTCCACTTGATAGCGCTGCAGCAGCTTCTTTATCTTCATTCAGCAGGACCTGTGATCTGCGTGATGACATCACCACGTGGGACAGAGCGGTGACGTCATCACACATATCGCAGGTCCTGTTCAGAGAAGATAGAAGAAGCTTCTGCAGCGCGATCGAGTGGATGAGGTGAGTTGTTTGGGTTTTTTGGGTTTTTTTTGTGTAACCCCTAAATGGCCATATTCCTTCGCATTCTGTCTTCAGAATGCTATTATTTTCCGCTATAACCATGTTATAACGGAAAATAATAAAATCACCCGAACACCGTACCCAAACCCGGACTTCAGTAAAAAAAAAAGTCCAGGTTCGGGTCCGGATACCCGAACTCGCAAAGTTCGTTACAAACCCAAACTCATCCCTAGTCATCTGCTCATAGTTTATGGGGCTTCATATGGGTTCACTTCAGAATAAACAAGGATGAGACTGGCTAGATTTGAATCTGTCCAACACTTTGATTCCTCTAGAGATAAGCGGCAACAGAACATTCTGGTCCTCATTTATCTCACTGTTTTGGGTTAACATTTTAAAATGTGATCGAACAGGGGTCGCCTGGTTTCATCGCCAAAATCTGAAATTAATAATGAGGGTCTCTTATCCTTCGGAGGACACAGAGAGTCTCTATATTGCATGCATATATCCTTGATTTTGGTGGGAGATGTGTAATGCTTTATTTGCCCTGTGGTGGCGCTGCTGGGAAATCAAACACTTGCTTGTTGTAATATTACAGATCACAACTGATGGCTGCAGGTTCCAGAAGCAGGACACCCAGGACCACAAAGGTATCTAACTCTGTAAAAGGCTATACCTATACCGTTACATCTCCGCTGTGACATGGCGTTCAAGACGCCGTGACCACTGAAGCCTGTGATTGGCCGCAGCGGTTACAGGACCAAACCACTTTCTGGTCCTCCAGGAATGGAGCAGGGGGGGACTGCAGCCAGGTGAGTGGCTTTTTATGTGCAGGGGAGGATCCCAAGGCTGTACAACCCCTCAAAATTTTTTACCCATTTGATTCCATCAGATAAGAGGCACATGCATGCCCGGCGACCACTTCTTTAAAGAACATTCATATTTATTGGTCAGAAGCGAGAACTCTCTGTAAAATTAACATTTGACCACCGGCTACCATTCATGACATGAAAGAACTAATGAAAATTCATCCAATCGGCAGAAAGATACATCAGTATGTCACCAGATCTAATTGGCTGCAGACACACAACACTGCAACGTTTATTTTAGTCGGTAAATGACAAATTATGCCGCACAAGACGGAATAATTGCTTCAAGAATCCTAAGCAATGACCCATATAAGAGGCCACGCCTGTCACCACAGGGTATAACAGGGTATACCACCAAAGATCTTAAGGGGGTTGTGCCAGAATTTAATGTTATTTTAATAGAATTCACCATGAAAAACGAGTTAATATTGTCATTTACTAAATGTTCCAGTCGTGAGACATTCTCTATACTGCATGGTAATGGCGCCCCCTGATGTTTAATCTGCATAGTAATGTGTACATCCACCTGGCTGAGGTGGTCGCATTTATCCTCAGTTCCATCCTGCCACCTGCCGTATGGTAGAAACTGTGACAATTACAGGGAGAGAGCTGCAGCAGAAAGGACACTCCCCATGAGTGTGAAACGTCCCCTGAGCTGTGATAGGGAGAGAGCTGCAGCAGAAATGATACACCCCCTGACTGTGATAGGGAAAGCGCTACATCAAAAAGGACACACGCCCTGAGGGCTCATTCACACGACCGTATTTTTGCGGGTCTGCATTATTGTGGACCCGCAGTAATACGGGGGCGGCCCGGCTCGGAACACATGCCCAGCGGCCCTATTCAAAATGCCTATACTTGTCCGTGCATGCGGACAAGTATAGGACATGTTCTACCTTTTTATGCAGAGCTGTCTCCGTGCCGTGGCTGTGCACTCCCATAGAGATGAATGGGGCCGCATCTATTCCGCAATATTGCGGAATCGGTACGGCCCCATTCATACGGTCATGTGAATGGGGCCTGACTGTGACAGGGAGAGAGCTGCAGCAGAAAGGACACACTCCCTAAGAAAGGAGCCTGAAGAGAATCTAGTTGAGCTGTTGGAGATCTCTGGTTCCATGAGAGGTACAGGGCTGGTTCTAGCTTTGTTAGGAATAGTTGTGTACTGTATGATGTCTGTTTTTAATTTATGTCATTTATTATATCAGAAATAACGATGGGCACACTCCTCACCTTAGTTGGTTCAGAAGTTGATGAAGATGTGGTTCAAAGTGATGGTTAAATATATCAAATATCAAAATAAAAATATATAAATATGTGAACTGATATATCAACATAAATACATATAGGAGTATAAATAAAATTGTAATTATAATACGCAATAAGGATAGAATACACTGTGGCTGTATAAATAAATTATCTAATATTTATTGAATCCAAATAGTTATATAATCCCAGTGTTGAGAATAAAAATAGTATAAGCAATCAATACAAAGTTAAAAAGTATGTATAAAAAATGGAAAATATATTAAAAAAATGGAAAGAAAAATAGAAAAATGTGGTAAAAAGTAAAAAATTTTAAATTATTTGTGCACACGTTTAGAGATTTCATTTTTTTAATTTTCAATTTTTTACTTTACTACATTTTTCTATTTTTATCTTTCCATTTTTTCATATATTTTCCATTTTTTTATACATACTTTTTAACTTTGTATTGATTGCTTATACTATTTTTATTCTCAACACTGGGATTATATAACTATTTGGATTTAATAAATATTAGATAATTTATTTATACAGCCACAGTGTATTCTATCCTTATTGCGTATTATAATTACAATTTTATTTATACTCCTATATGTATTTATGTTGATATATCAGTTCACATATTTATATATTTTTATTTGCTAAACAGAGAATGGCAGCAGCACTAGATAAGCCATGACACATAAAATGAACATAAAATGAACATATGAAGAAGTAGAAAAGCATAACTGCTATGTAGTATATAAAGTGGAAGCTCTTAGCGCATATAAATGATCATAAATATGTCGGGCTCATCCACCAACGATCAAGGTGGCTTCCAATCTGTTTAATATTTAATTGGCCAATAGGTAGCTTGCACCTGACTCTCACCTGTAGGAGGTGCTGTCCATTTTTTGTCATTATGTATATATAGAGGAGGACTGGCCTCCTCTGGGAATTTAGCACTCCTGTTCACACTGGTGCAGCTTCTGACCAGGTATGGTGTTCTCCTGATATGGGCCTGCCGGTTTATGTAGGATGCAGGTCAGTGTAAGTGTAGGACTCATCCGATTGGAAGCCACCTTGATCGTTGGTGGATGAGCCCGACATATCTATTATCATTTATATGCGCTAAGAGCTTCCACTTTATATACTACATAGCAGTTATGCTTTTTTACTTCTTCACATGTTTATTTCATGTTCATTTTATGTCTCATGGCTTATCTAGTGCTGCTGCCATTCTCTGTTTAGTATTTAATCAGCCAGCAGGTAGCTTGCACCTGACTCTCACCTGTAGGAGGTGCTGTCCGTTTTTTGTCATTATATATTTTTATTTGGATATATTTAACCATCACTTTGAACCACATCTTCATCAACTTCTGAACCAAATAAGGTGAGGAGTGTGCCCATCGTTATTTCTGATATACCATATTTCTATTTCACGGCTAAGTTCAAGCCGTTGATAGGTGCACCTCCACTCCATTGTACATGATCTAGTGAGCCACTAATCTTCCTTGTGTCTATATCATTTATTACATTACCCCTTTAAATATATTGTCTGCAGCATACAACCAGGCCACAAGACTGTGGAGCACACTGTAACATTCTCCTATTCAGATGAGTCATATAGCACAATTCAGCCTGCGCTTCCTGGTTTGTGAATAGAATACAAGAACTACAGTGTATACTGATACTATTTGCATAACATTTTATTTTGGCAGGAAATTGTCACGCATGTGGCTGGAATTTCGTTTGTTTTTTAATTCTTCAGTCTTACCAATGGAAGGCATGTTCTGGCTCTGAAACGGACACTCAAGACCGCCCTGAAGTCTTCCAAATGTAGCTGAGTAGATGGCAATGACTGTGTTTCTTTTACAGGTCAGCCTCAGGCGGTCGTCTTCACAGGCGACCTTACTCTTGTATTCATCTGTTACAATGGCAGAAATAAAAGCCGTTACTTTCCAGACGCATGTCTAATGGCGCCATTTCTAAAAAGTGAGTATGACATTAAAGGGCATGTAGACTTGTGCAACCAGTTCTTACTGTTCCAGTGCAGCTAAAATAAAAAATATAAAAGAAGCAAAAAAAAAATCTACTTTATTCTGCTTACAACTTCTTTGAGGAAAAAACAAGATGCAATGGTGGAAATGTGTAGCACACACTGGGGAACATTTATCAAGATCATCCATTTCTTTGCTCGTCCTGGCCACCAGAGGATGCAACAAATTTATGCAGCGGCTCACACCTCTCATAGATTTGGCGCATCCTCTTGCTGGCCTTGTGAGAGTCTAAAATGTACAACAGCCTCTTAGCTGCCGTAGATTTCTGTCAGAAACTGGTGTGAGTAAAGATAAATGTGACTGACCTGCTGCGACGCCCCCTTCCCGCCCCCTTACACTTCTGAAAAATGGCGTGAAGGGGGAAAAGTCTCAGATTTTGCCACAAATATGTCATGCAATACAACTTGTGACTTTGTAATAGCGGTGTAAATCACAGTATAAATGTCCCCCACTATGTTTTTTAAAAATGTGAAATAAAGATTGTTTCATGGAGTGCGGGAAACGGGGGGCATTATTCTTACTGGGGGCACTAATGGGTATTATTCTTACTGGGGGCATTATTCTTATTGGGGGACACTAATGGGGACTTTATTCTTACTGGGGGCACAAATGGGAGGCATATTCTTATTAGGGTGCGAGTCTCCCGCTCGTGTGAAAGGGGCCTTACTGTTAGATTTTTATTTTGGTCTAGTGGAGGACATTTATCAAAACTGGTGCTCATAGCAACCAATTAGAGTCCAGCTTTCATTTTACCAGAGCAGTTTAAGAAATAAAAGCTGAGCTCTGATTGGTCCCTCATGTCCAGCATTCATTTTTCAGACCTGCTTTTGAATTTGAAAGGTTGTTCTATTTTTGATAACTCTCCGCCATTGTGTCATAAAGGACCTAAGGGAGCAGAGAAAGAACCCCAGTGTCATGCTCCGCCCCCCCCTCAGACCCTGGACTAGGCTTAATTCTAGAAGGCCTCATTTATAAAGGCTGTTTAAAAGTAAAAGGAAAATACATAAATTGCAGCCGCACACCGCTACCAGATAAAGCACTGTGGTGAATGGGCTCAGATAATTTTGTACAAAATGTATTTGCCAAGAGTCTCTAATTTATTATACAAGCATAGCATGAGCTTTGGAATACCATATCACTATAGCATTTTGTGCTTTATCTGGTAGCGGTGTGCGGCTGCAATTTATGTATTTTCCTTTGACATGTATTTGGCCATAGCAACCAGCACCTGCACTCTGGGATGTGCTGACTGAAATCTCCTTTTTTTTTTTTTTTCTGTTTAAAAGTAAAACTCTTTGTTGCCCATAGCAACCTATCAGAGCTCAGCTTTTATTTCTTAAACTGCACTGGTAAAATGAAAGCTGGATTCTGATCGGTTGCCATAGGCAACAAAGATAATTTTCTAGCCAATTTTGATAAATGAGGGCTTAGACAAGTATCATTTTTGCACACTGTGTTCCTTTAATGAACCCCCATTGTGTAAAGTCACGTTCATGCACCGATTCCCATCATTGGACTTCATTACACGACCCAGGGGTCAGGCAGGGTTCCTAACACAATTGAGGGAGCAGATATAATGAGAAGTGTAACATCTACCACACTTGGAGATTCCTTTACTTACTTGGCCTGCATTTGTACCACACAACCAAATACTTGCTGGTCCCCGGACACGGATCCATCCCAAACAAGCGACTATTGACGAGCAGCTGGCAGTTCCTCCGGTCCTGGCACTCATCCAGCACCTTCTACACAGGAGCACAAAATAAAAAATCAACACCACAAACATAGTCGCCAGTCATGTACTCACAGGGGAGGGAGGGGGGTGATGCGGCACCTAATGGGGGGGGGGTTAATACAGGTTCTGTACAGTATGACTTATCTACAGGTGTAGTATGATTTATCTACAGCAGTGAGATGAATCTTTTTCAACAAAACTCATCAATTTTTTTTAAAGAAGTTGAACATTTTCTTATTCAGTTTGCAAATCTTATAATTCACAGGTCATCAAGGACAAACCCTGTCCACGTACCCTATTAGGGCACGTGGACATCATCGTTCGGGTACCCCCTTTACAAGCAAGAGCGGGGGAAAGCTTCTGCATGAGAGGGGCTCCCCTTCTAGCAGACTCCTGCCATCCTTCAATTACATGGACAGCCATTCATCTGAATGGATATCATGTAATACCACATTTCCCCTGCAGGGGGTGCTCTAGGAGAAATCCTTGGTCCTCACTGACAAAATTAGCTGTTTGGAGAGACTCCAGGCCACCAACTAATCTCTGCAGTGTCCACAATGTATCTCTGATGAGTCAACCCCTTTTAAGGGTTGGTTTATATGATATAGCAGTGTGAACGGACTCTAGTGGCGCACACAGCCCCTGTAGAACAGTATTACAGATCCGTAGGACCGCTATATCCCATTTTATGGCTTCGGTGGGACTCCACGTTCTTGCTTAGACTACCTCTATACCAGGGATCAGCAACTCCAGCTATTCTGAGACTACAACTCCCAGAATGCTTCATTCACTTCTATGGGAGTTAGAAGAGGAGCATGTTTGCATGCTGGGAGTTGTAGTTTCACATCAGTTGGAGTGCCGAAGGTTGCTGATCCCTACTCTATACTATGGCACGTGATGGAGCCCCTGTGTAAAATTACAGAACGATATGGGCCCACACCAGAAGATGGGCCCTATATTGCAGATAGGTAATGCAGTCGAGTGTAGGGGCCCCAATTACACAGTTCTGCAAAGATTATCAATGACTGTCCTGAAGGGAGATCCTGACTCACAATCTAATTTCTCTAATGGAGGTGCACCCTAGGGCATATCTATAGGGGGTGCAGAGGTAGCAATCGCTACTGGGCCCAGGAGCCTTAGGAGGCCCAAAGACTGTGGTATTATAGAAAGTGCATGCAGGTCAAGTTACACCTCTGGCTGGAGGGAAAAATGTAGCATTGGGGGGAGCAGTGCCGTTTCAATTTTTGCCTCAGGCAGCATGAAGGCCACATGCTTCCCTGCCCCTGGCCACAAAGCTCTGAGGGAAGGGGGGCCCAAGCTGAACTCTTGTACCAGGGCCCAAGAGCCTTTAGCTATGCCCCTGCCCTAGGGCGAGACTGATAGGAAGCTAATCAACACCCACAGCATGGAGGACACCAACACAACCATGAGGAGAACATTCATACTCCATGCAAATGGTGTCCTTGGTCAGACTCCAACTCTGGGCCTCTGCCGCACCTCCCCCACTTCCCCCAAAAAAACTATTCTCTTTCCCGTGTTATAAGGAATAGGTCCAAATCGGCTGCGTCTACCAATTATCAGCATCTCCTGGAAATTGTAAAACATTTTAGATAGTAAATTTGGGGTCCTGGAAACTCCCACTTAAAGGGGTTGTCTCACGAAAAATATTCTACAGTTTTCAAACCAGCACCTGGATCTGAATACTTTTGTAATTGCATGTCATTAAAAATTTTGTATAGCTACTGAGTTATTCAGTAACATGTATCTGTATAGGACCACTTAATTTCTTATTTCTTTGACCTATTCACTGAGCAGGCCGCACATGCTCAGTTTCAACTTTTAACTGCCTACTGAGCTGTAATAGGCAGAGCTGAGACACGCCTCCTGAGCTGCAGCAGAAAAGACACTCCCCTTGAGCTGTCAGCTTGATATAAATCTAGCAGAATGGGGAGATCTCTGGGTCCATGTGAGGTACAGGGCTGGTTCTAGCTTTGTTAGAAAGGTATTGTCATGGACTATATGATGTCTGATTTTCATTTTTTACATTATTCGTGGGATAACCCCTTTAAGGGCTCGTTCACACGACCGTATTTTTCTTTCCGTGTCTGTTCCGTTTTTTTGGACTGTATGTGGAACCATTCATTTCAATGGGTTTGCAAAAACAGAGCACAGGTCTTCCGTGTGCATTCCGTTTCCGTATGTCCGTATTTCCGTTCCGCAATATTATGAGTCGTCCTATTATTGTCCGCATCACGGACAAGGATAATACAGTTCTATTAGGGGCCAACTGTTCAGTTCCGCAAAATACGGAATGCACACGGATGTCATCTGTATTTTTTGCGGATCCGTTTTTGCGAATCCGTTTTTTTCATACGGTTGTGTGAATGAGCCCTAAGGGTGAGGCTTACATTATCTAATCAGGGATAGTCGGCAATCATGAAATTGCTATCTCTAAGGGCTCATTCACACATCTCCGCAAAAAAAAAAAAAAAAAAGGATGAAGTCATGTGCATTCCGTATTTTGCGGAATGGAACAGCCGGCCCCTAATAGAACAGTCTTATCCTTATCCGTAATGCGCACAATAAAAGGACATGTTCTATTTTTTTGCGGAACGCAAAAGCGGACATATGGAGACGGGATCCGTTTTTTTTTGCGGACCCATTGAAACGAATGGTTCCGCATATGATCCGCAAAAAATACTGAATGGACACAGAAAGAAAATTCGTTCCTGTGCATGAGCCTTTGGGGCCCATTGCCTGGCCGTGCCAGTATTGCGGGTCTGCAATATACAGGCATCGGCTATGTGCATCCCGCTTCAAGGATGTGGACCCATTCACTTGAATGGGTCCGCAATTTGGAAGGTGCGGTGCAGAACGGTTTCTGTCCGTGCCTCCGCACTGCAAAAAACAGAAGTGCATGCAACTACTTGAATTGGTCCGGATCCGTCTGCAGAATCCGGACACAAGTGGCGGTCCCCGACGCATGGAACGACCATATGCATGAGCCCTATAGCATTACAAACTGAGTCCAGCGATTTTAATGAATTAGTTTTATTATCAATATATAATATTAAAATAATATATAATAAAAAATTTTATTTTCTCTTTTTTTCCATTTAGTTTTGCTCCAGCCTTTGGGCTTCCATCAGTTGCCAAACTACAACTCCCAGCATCATGCAACCAATAGCAAGAGAAGTATTTTCCTGCAGCGCCACCACAGGTGAAATGAAGCATTACACGGCGCAGACTGAAATCAACAGACTGCCTGCGTAATTAGGAAAGAGAGAGCGAGAGAGACACTCTTTAGTCTAAATTGGGGGATTCCCCCCCCACACACACACACTACTAAATCACAGGAAAGTCATGTGGCCCAGACTTTAAATTATCTCTGGACTTTTGAGATGTGATGAGTGACATGTATTATTGTAGTTTACCTTTTTTATAGTTTTGGGTGTTTGTGTTGATCAGTAATGACAAATGTGGGATTGACTTTGCCCTGCACAGCATGCAGCAGAGTTTTCCTTTCAGCCTGTAGCTTTTTTTAGCACACGGTGTAGCAGAGACCTTGGCTCATAACAGGGAAGCAACAGATGGCTCTGTGGCGCAATGGATAGCGCATTGGACTTCTAGTGAGAAAGAAGGCTTCAAAGGTTGTGGGTTC
>ONZH01028457.1:0-18364 GCA_900303285.1 Rhinella marina | reverse complement strand
GAATTAAGTAATGTCATCGACAGACCCTTATTTCTGATATTTAAGGACTCTATACTGACGGGGAGTGTTCTACAGGATTGGCACATAGCAAATGTGGTGCCAATATTCAAAAAGGGTCCAAAAACAGAGCCCGGAAACTATAGGCTGGTAAGTTTAACTTCTGTTGTGGGTAAACTGTTTGAAGGTTTTCTGAGAGAAGCTATCTTGGAGTACCTCAATGAAAATAAGCAAATAACTCCGTATCAGCATGGCTTCATGAGGGATCGGTCATGTCAAACCAATTTAATCAGTTTCTATGAGGAGGAAAGTTCTAGACTTGACCGCGGCGACTCAATGGATGTCGTATATTTGGACTTCTCCAAAGCGTTTGACACGGTACCACATAAAAGGTTAGTATACAAAATGAGAATGCTTGGCCTGGGAGAAAATGTCTGTATGTGGGTAAGTAACTGGCTCAGTGATAGAAAACAGAGGATGGTTATTAACGGTAGATACTCAGATTGGGTCACTGTCACTAGTGGGGTACCACAGGGGTCTGTATTGGGTCCTAATCTCTTCAATATATTTATTAATGATATTGTAGAAGGTTTGCATAGTAAAATATCAATTTTTGCAGATGACACTAAACTGTGTAAAGTAATTACCACAGAGGAGGACAGTGCACTGCTACAGCAGGATCTGGATAGACTGGAGGCTTGGTCAGAAAAGTGGCAGATGAGGTTTAACACTGACAAATGTAAGGTTATGCATATGGGAAGGAATAATGCAAGTCACCAGTACATACTAAATGGTAAAGCACTGGGTAACTCTGACATGGAAAAGGACCTAGGAATTTTAGTGAACAGCAAACTAAGCTGTAGAAGCCAGTGCCAGACAGCTGCTGCTAAGGCCAATAAGATAATAGGTTGCATCAAAAGGGGCATAGATGCCCATGATGAGAACATAGTTCTGCCACTTTACAAATCACTAGTCAGACCACACATGGAGTACTGTGTACAGTTCTGGGCTCCTGTGAACAAGGCAGACATAGCAGAGCTGGAGAGGGTTCAGAGGAGGGCAACTAAAGTAATAACTGGAATAGGTGGACTACAGTACCCAGAAAGATGATCAAAATTATTTACTTTAGAAAAAAGACGACTGAGGGAGAGATCTAATAACTATGTATAAATATATCAGGGGTCAGTACAGAGATCTCTCCCATCATCTATTTATCCCGAGGACTGTGACGAGGGGACATCCTCTGTGTCTGGAGGAAAGAAGGTTTGTACATAAACATAGAAGAGGATTCTTTACTGTAAGAGCAGTGAGACTATGGAACTCTCTGCCTGAGGAGGTGGTGATGGTAAGTTCACTAAAAGAGTTCAAGAGGGACCTGGATGTATTTCTGGAGGGTAATAATATTACAGATTGTAGTTACTAGAGAGGGATCGTTGATCCAGGGAGTTATTCTGATTGCCTGATTGGAGTCAGGAAGGAATTTTTTCCCCTAAAGTGAGGAAAATTGGCTTCTACCTCACAGGGTTCTTTTTGCCTTCCTCTGGATCAACTTGTAGGAAACCGGGCTGAACTGGATGGACAGATGTCTTTTTTCGGCCTTACAAACTATGTTACTATGTTACTTACAAAAGCATTTTTTTTTTTAAACAAAATCATGTTTTAGCATCTCCATTTTCCGAAAGCTATATTTTTTTATTTTTAGGGGAATTATCTTATGTAGGGGCTCATTTTTTGCGGGAAGAGATGATGGTTTGATTGCTACCATTTTGGGGTGTGTTTGACTTTTTGATCGCTTGTTATAACAGTTTTTGTGATGAGAGGTGACAAAAAATGGCATTTTTTGCACAGCTTTTATTTTTATTTTTTTATGGCGTTCACCTTAGGGGGTAAGTCATGTAACATTTTTATAGAGGAAGTAATTATGGACGTGAAGATACCTAATATGTCTACTTTTTACATTTATTTCAGTTTCACACAATAAAAGCTTTTTTTGAAGAAAAAAAAATCATGTTTTAGTGTCTCCATTTTTTGAAAAGCCATATTTATTTTATCTTTTGGGAGATTGTCTTAGGTAGGGTCTCATTTCTTGCGGGAAGAGATGACGGTTTGATTGGTACTATTTTGCGTTACATATGTTGTTTTGATCGCTTGGAATTACACTTTTTGTGAAGTATGGTGACAAAAAAATTGCATTTTAGTTTTTTTTTACGGTGTTCACCTGAGGGGTTAAGTCATGTAATATTTTTATAGAGAAGGTTGTTACGGATGTGGCGATACCTAATATGTCTACTTTTTAAAAAATTATTTCAGTTTTACACAATAAAACCATTTCTGAAGGAAAATAAATCATGTTTTAGTGTCTCCATTTTCTGAAAGCCACATTTTTTTATTTTTTATTTTTTGGACAATTGTCTTAGGTAGGGTATCATTTCTTGCGGGAAGAAACAACGGTTTAATTGGTACCATTTTGGGGTGTGTATGACTTTTTGATCGCTTGGAATTACACTTTTTGTGATGAAGGTGACAAAAAATAGCATTTTGTCACAGGTTTTTTTTTTTTTTTTTTTTTTTTTACAGCGTTCACCTGAGGGCATAGATCATATGATATTTTTATAGAGCAGGTTATTACGGACGCGGTGATACCTAACATGTATACTTTTTTTACATTTATTTCAGTTTTACACAAATCAGGTTTTAGTGTCTCCATTTTTTGCAAGCCATATTTTTTTAATCTTTTGGGCGATTGTCTTAGGTAGGGTGTCATTTTTTGTGAGAAGAGATGACGGTTTGATTGGCACTATTTTGGGGTACATACGTCTTTTTGATCGCTTGGAATTACACTTTTTGTGATGTAAGGTGACCAAAAAATGGCATTTTCGCTCAGTTTTTTTTACATTTTTTTTACGGCGTTCACCTGTGGTGGTAGATCATGTAATATTTTTATACAGCACTTTGTGACGGACGCGCGGATACCTAATATGTGTGTTTTTTAATTTTTTGTGTTTTGTGTTTTAAAAAACATTATTTTATTGTGAGGGGGTTTTTAAAACTCCGGTGGATCAAGCACTAGGTGCGCTCGCCAGGACGCTACTCCCGCTGCTTGCCAAGGTAAGTAAGGAGAGCGTTGGGGATAAATTATAACTGGCAGGTCTGGCATAGGTGTGGGACGTGGCTTTCCTCTGGCACTTTTTTCCCGGTGTTGGTATTCGGATAAGCACTATTACCCCCGCTGATATACATATTATATATTATCTAGATGTCTGCCTCTCAGGAAGAAACCCTTAAGAGGAAGAGGAAATCCAGACACCGCTCCTTCAGAAATTGCCATCAGCCTATGCAACTCAGCTGCTGAAAAAGACCGTCATAGGAATACAGATAAGTGCAAACTATCTATATCATCAAATTGGATGTGTATATAGCGATACAGGTAACGGTTGAATAGTGAAGTAGTATCAACACGTGGGACGCCACGAATGATACACAATCTTGTGCCTATGACCAGCAACAATTATTGACACCACTACCCATTTTAACTATTCAACGGTACTATCTATGCATGCATTTATGCTGTGGTAATATACCTAGATATATCGCTGCAATTATAACTTGCTCAGTTATTTTGTGTTTATCTATTTTCCTTGATTTACACATACCGCTATATTTAGTTGGACTAACATTGGTTCAAGCTAATTTTACAATATTATTTGCCTCATCCTTTTTTGAATTTTTTGAATGATTTGGTATTTTATTTATGTATATGTTTTTATTCTTTCATTTTGATGTATACTTTTTTTAAGGGTGGTTATTGTAGAATGTCTATTTTTACGTAAATAAATATAGATATATTTTTTCCAGATATAGAGTGCCCGTCATCTTTCCTTTTTTTCTATTTTACACGTTATAGTTATTGGTGGGGTGTACCAATATTGACGGAGCACCTTCTCATAGAGATTGGAAGAAGAGAGCCAACATCTTCTGTTTGTTATATAAGATTTACAAATAGTCCTCTTATCTGCACTTTCTTCAGAGCCTTAAAGAATGTTAATCCTTTGTTCCATTCGCCAATACCGTCCTGGGATCTGTCGGTAGTTTTGTCTGCCTTATGTAAATCACCATTTGAACCTATTGAAGAAGCTTCTATAAAACATCTTTCTGCAAAAGCCTTGTTTTTAGTAGCAATTGGGTCAGCAAGACGTATCAGTCACCTACAAGCCCTATCCTGCAGAGAGCCTTACTTGAGGGATCTGGCCCATTGTTTGATCTAACGGTTTATGTCAGGTTTCCTACCCAAAGTTGCATCAACAGCTAATATAAACCAAGAGATATCTCTACCAGTAGTTCAAATGAATGTACAAGACCAGGGTCAGAGTCACCTCCTCGATGTGAGAAGAGTAGTTCTGAACTATATACAGGTCACCTCATCGTTCAGAAAGTCAGAGAATCTCTTTTTACAGCACCAGGGCCCAAATAAAGGCAAGAAGGCCAGTAGAGCAACATTGGCAAGATGGATCAAACAAACAATAGAATCAGCCTACTCTATGTCTAACTTAAAATGTCCGTTGCGGTTAAAAGTGCATTCAACAAGATCCACAGCTTCCTCCTGGGCTGAATTGGCACAAGTTCCGTTAGACTAAATATGCCGAGCTGCAACGTGGTCAACATCATCAACCTTCATTAGGCACTATAGGCTAGACATCCAGGCGGCAGACGAAGCTTCCTTTGGCAGACGAGTGCTACAGTTGGCGGCCAGTGCTCCCTCCCTTTGAGTACTGCTTTAAAATCCCTTTGGTGTGTGCTGCCAAGGACGATCAGGAAAACGAAAATTTACTCACCGAAATTTTTGTTTCCTGGAGTCCGTAGGCAGCACAATATACCCTCCCTTAAAATAAATTATTGCTGCATACAATACGTGGTTCTGTGTGTTCTATGAGGCTTTATACTGGGAGGTACTAAGCTAATTGATTAATCTACTGCTTACTAATTAGTCTCTATTCTAGTTGTACATAGGGGACTTAACCCTTTTGGTGTGTGCTGCCTACGGACTTCAGGAAACAAAAATTTTGATGAGTAAATTTTCATTTTCTGCCCTTTCCAATAGTAGGAAAGGAAAGACCTGCCAACAGACACCTATCATTGGTACTGTTGAAAAGCAGACCAGGAACCGCTCACAATGGCAGGGAGAGATTGTGGACCTGATTGGGCTCTAATGGGGCAATGAGCCCAAAGTTATGGAGATTATTCAGGACATATGGGTAACCAGACAGAGGCGACAGCTACCTTTACTATCATCTCGCCCTTCACTTGTTAGTGCAGGAGCTGTAGTTGGAGCTTCTGTTCTGTAGCTCAGGCAGGCCTCTGCTCAAGAGGGCTGAGGCCTATAGTTTTCTGGGTATATTGTAGCCTAGGCCAGAGATCCCTGGAGCTACAAGACCACAATTAAAGAGTGAGTGATCCGGGTTCTGGTTCATCCCTAACCGGGAGATCTGTGGAGTTGGAGTGGTGGCTTGCACTGTCAGCTGTTCTCAGTGGGAAAAGGAAGCGACTTCTTCACTGATGATGAAACCAATGAGAAGGTGTTTGTCGGCAGGTCACCATCAAGCAGATCACCTTTATGCCCGCCACAGAGTTATGCAAATGACGGTGTGGAGTACACAGCAATGGAGAGCTCATGGGGACGTTTTGCCACCGGGGTCACCGTACTCTGCAAGCTTTTGGTCCTGGGGTCTGAACCCAAAGTCTGATCCGAGGATCAGCTGGGACCTTCTGCTGCTTATAGTCTGCAAGAGACCGGATCTGGGACCCTTCGGTTTGGCCCCACGGCAGGAATGAGAGGTACTATTTCCTGGGCTTCCTGAGCCCTCTCCAGCAGCATTATCTGTAATGGTGTGCCTAACATTATAAACAGCAGGGTTACCCACCAGTATACGTGCGTTCTCTTGGAATTTGGTCTCTGCGCAGCAATCTCCATACAGGGCTGCCTTCAGCATCAGGCCCCCTCTTGAGGCCTATTTACCACCACCACTGGAGCCAAAGATTTCCACTCCCACTCCAGCAGGTTCATCTGGGCTGTGGGAGGCATCCTTCTCAGAAGAAGCTACCAGAATACCCATACCTCCCAACCTTCCCGGATCCGGCGGAACAGTCCCAGATTTCAGTGGCTGTCCTGTGGTTCCAGTACGGGTAAGGTATGTCACATTTTCTGGCAGCTGTCCCTGCTTCCATAGGAAGCAGAGACAGCTGCCTGTAATGATGAAGCAAGAGGCGTCCGTCGGCTCCTTGCGTCATCATTCCTCCCTCCCTCCTGTCTGTGCTCTACACTGCAGGTCTGGGAAGGGGGCGAGGTCGGACGGCAGCTCTGTGTATCCTGCTGCTGCTGTGCTAGGGCACAGTAGGTCACATTACTGTCAGGGGGCACAGCTGGGCATATTACTGTCAGGGGGCATAGCTAGGCATATTACTGTGAGGGGGCACAAGTTGGGTATATTACTGTGAGGGGGAACATAACTGGGCATAATTACTGTGAGGGTGCACATATCTGGGCATAACTACTGTGAGGGAGGCACATATCTGGTATAACTACCATGAGGGAGGCACATATCTGGGCAAAACTACTATGAGGGAACAATATCTGGGCATAACTACTTTAAAGGAGGAACATAACTGGTATTACTTCCATGAAGGGGCACATATCTGGGCAAAACTACTGTGAGGGAGCACTATCTGGGCATAACTACTGTAAAGGAGGCACATATCTGGACATAACTACTATGAGGGGTGTGAGAGATAGGTTTTTATATATATTGCGTAAAATCTGTACCACTCATCTTTGACCACTAGATGGCAGCTAATTAGCTATGTGAGTCACGTGAACACTTTCTTTGTTTTAAGGTTTCAAGATAGCTGTAGGGGGAAGGTTGGAATGTTAATTTGCCTCTTTCAAATTAACCAATGAACTCAGTGTTGAAGTTGCTGATCTACATCCCTTGTGTCAAAGAACCAACCACTCTGCTTAAGTAACACCCCTTTTTGTCTATGTCATACCTACTATATAAGTGACTGTCTCTTTAATAAACTGGCTTTTGCTTGTGGGATGTGAAGTATTTTCCATGAAACCAACTTGTGTTCTGGTATCATTGTGAAAGCTGTATGTGCACGTACTTATACTTCCAATCGATTTGGCACCACACAAAGAAGAAGAGAAATCGTGAGAATTGTGATCACAGGGGGCACATAACTGGGCATAACTACTGTGAGGGGGCAAAGCTGGACATAACTAATGTGAGGGGGCACATATCTGGGCATATTACTGTAAAGGGTCACATATCTGGCCATAAACACTGTGAGGGGGCACATATCTTGGCATAGGTATTGTGAGGGGCACATATCAGGTCATAATTACATTGAGGGGGGCACATAACTGGGCATAACTACTGTGAGGGGGCACATATCTGGCCATAACTACTGTGTGGGGCACATATCTGGGCATAATCTGTGAAGGGAGCACAATTATGTCATAACTACTGTGTGGTGGCATAAAGGGGGATTAATTACTATGTAGTGGCATTAAGATGACTAGGTGGGTTTAAGTGTTTAGCTTTTTTTGGGCGGAGTTAGAGGCATGGCCTATTGCAGAATAAAATTGCCTTGGCGTGCAAAGTATGCCACACATAGAGTCCCTCTTCTTTCTTTTCAAAAGTTGGGAGGCATGGAATACCTGCAGTAGCTACTGTGGCCACTATTGCTTCACCACTGCATGGAAACAAGCTGCATCTCCAGGCCCAGTATCAGAGGCCCTCCTGATTGATATTGGAAGAGAAGAGGAAGAACAAGGGTACCTCTCCCTCATCTAGAGCCATGGGATCGGGGACATCAGGAAGGTGAAGAGTTTGGCCACTGTTATTGTTTTATGTTTATTGTTGCCAGTATTTTATGCACCCTCATTTCTTCCTCCTACATCTAGGACTCAATCAAGAATTTCAAGGGAAAAAAAACCCAGATTGCACCACTACTCTTCCCTTTGTCAGGTTAAGCAAAACCTGAGATGTGTTTTAATAATATTCAAGCTTTAAACCCAAGAAACAGACTATAATTCACTGTACCGCCTTGCACCTCTCATTTGTGCTACTGGGAGCTTTTGTCAAGAGCTTTGTCAAGTGTTGGACCCATTGTTAACTGCAATCGGGCAGTCGATAAAATATCCCCCTGGTATCTAGAATTATAATCTATGTGATTTCCTATATCATGTATAGACTTACGCCCTTAACCTAGTCACTCCACAGAATATTAGTGCACTGAACCCCAGCGACGGCCTGGGGGATTACATTGTTACACAACATAAGAACGTCTCATCAGAGCCACTACCACTCCCACACACTGTGCTGGTTACTCAGGTGGCCACTGCATAGGAGTTAGGGGTGTATAATGAAGGAGCCACCTACACAACTGTGGGATTTGCTTGTGATTGTTGGTGGATTTTCGGAGATTAGAACAGCCTAAATAGCAGGTGGTTTGTTGGAATGACCATCCTGCTTCTCTCAGTCCAATGATGCACCCAATATTGAGCAATCAAAACTTCATGTGTACTTCAGAATGGTACCAATGAAAACATCACTTCATCCTGCAAAAAATTTGCCCCCACACAAGATTATCGGCTGAAAAAATATATATGACTTTTAGAAAATGTTATGTTCACCAAAATACAACCAATGAGGATAACAATTCACCCCGCAAAAAATGAGCCTCACACAGCTCTATCGAGAGAAACATTAATGTATAGTTCTCAGAAAATGGCTCTGTTGGAGCTTAAAGGGTTATTCCCATCTTGGACAATGGGGGCATATCGCTAGGATATGCCCCCATTGTCCTATAGGTGCGGGTCGCTCCCATTCATTTCTATGGAGCCAACGGAAATAGCCGAGCCCGTGCTTGGCTATTTTCGGCGGCCCCATACCAATGAATGAAGGGTGGCCGCGCATGCACGGTGCGCCCTCCTTCACTTTCGGGGCCCCCGTTCTCGATATAGGTGCGGGTCCCAGCGGTGGGACCCGCACCTATAGGACAATGGGGGCATATCCTAGCGATATGCCCCCATTGTCCAAGATGGGAATAACCTTTTAATGGGCTGTTCAATAGAAATATGGTGTTGAAACCAATCTTCATAATCTTTGCTTCAAAAGCCAAAAGGTGGATTTTCCCTTTTCATCCCTGAGTCTTACCCAAACAGCAGTTTACGTCCACATTTATGGCATTTCAGCACCTAACAATTTAAAAGGCGTGGTGTGTCTCAGATGGCACGAGCTGGGCACAACATACTGGGCACTGAAATGCAATATCTGTGTAGCACTTACATTTATAATGTCGCACAGTCCCCTGCTGATTAAATTCTACAAAACACTTGTGGAGTCAAAATGCTCACTCCCCTGCTTAATACTTTCAGGGATGTAGTTTCCGATATAGGGTCACTTCCTAGGGGTCCATTTATTATTTCAAACCTGAGCCTCTACAGTTGCCAGGATAAGATGCATAAATCACGAGATTAGGCTTTAAATGTACATGGTGCTATTCTACTCCTGAGCCCTGTTAGATGTCCAGGCAAAAGATTATAGCGACATGTAGGGTGTTTCTAAAGCCAGGAAGCATGACATAACAATAAAAGGACTTACTTTTTACACTGACAATGAAACACAAGTTAGCAGCTAAATTACTTGGAAGGTGTAGTTTCCAAAATGGGATCACTTTTTGGGGACTTGTAGGGGTACCCCAGGGTGTCTTCAAATGCGACATGGCACCTGAAAATGATTCCAGTGAAATCTGCCCTCAAAAAGATACATAGTGCTCCTTCCCTTCTGAGCTCTACGGTGTGCCCATACAGCAGTTTATGACCACATATTGGGTTTTGCCATATTTAGGAGAAAATGGGTAACAAAGTGTGTATTGCATTTTTTTTCCAGTTACCCCTTGTGAAAATGAAAAATGTGGGCCTAAAGCGACATTTTCTTGTAAAATATGTACTTTTTCTTAATTATGGCCAAGTGTTTCTAAATGATATGAAACATCTGTTGGGCCGAAGTGCTTACTGCACCCCTTGAAATATTTCTTGGGGGAAGGGAGGCGCAGTTTTTGGAGGTTTCCAGTATAGGGGTAACTCAAGGTGTTTTCCAATGCAACATACAGTAGTGGCCAAAAACTATTCCACAAAAATCTGTCCACCAAAATCCATATGGTGCTCCTTTCCTTAAAAGCCCTGCAGTGTGCCCATTCAAAAGTTTACAGCCACATATGGTCTGTACAATAAAGGTAATAAATAGTGAAGTATATTTTGCGGTTAAATTATTTAAACCATGTGTTTATGTTTAACATTTTTTATTTTGTTATTTTACAACATCTACATTTAAACAAAAACATAAAATCCTGCAATTTTCACCCTTTACTGTAGTTACCAGCCTATCTATACACATAGGGGATGGATATCATTAATGACCAGATAAGACTGGATCCCCCATTCAAAATAGGTGACTGTTAAATCTTATCTATTCTTTCCTTGCACAATGACTTCTGCACAAGTTGCAGAGCTTTAAAGCTTTCCCTTAGAAGTCAATAAGGTCCAGGGTCGGGCTCGGTCGGGGGGTAAAGGGGCACATGCCCCCAGGCCGGTAGGTCTTCAAGGCTGCTGTGGCCCCTGAACTCGATTGTATCTGCGTCCACCAGATGCAGATACAATTGAGCCTGCAGCAGCACCGCTGGGAAAAGGGATCCACAGTTTCCCTGCCTGGCTATTCCCGCGGTGCATTGACATGACATCATCACGCCACCTGCTACCTTCCTCAGGAGAAGACCCACCTGAAGAGGCCATTTGTCCTTCGCTGCATCTTGGGACTGAGCCGGGACAGGTTAGTATAAACTTCCTTCCCCTATTCTCTCAATTTTCCCTAATACTGGTCCCTGACCCTTAACCCTAGTACTGACCCCCTAACCCTAGTATTGACCCCTAACCCTAGTACTGACCCCTAATTCTGTCCATAACCCTAATACTGACCCCTAATCATGGTTGGATTGGCCATAGACCTTACAGGAAAATTTCCTGGTGGGCCGATTCCCAGGGGGCCGCCTGAGCCCTCCAGACAGCCGGCCTATGGAAGTTTTTGGTAATGTATTTTGTGCTGCTGGCAGTATGTTGTGATATACTGTGGTTGGCTCTGTTGGGGTGGTATAATGTGCCACAATATGGTATTGCTGGCCCCACCTACTTGTGCTGGCCCTGCCTTTCATCAATTTGGACCCGACTACAAAACAGGGTCACTTTTTTCCAGGACCACTTTAAGTTCCCAGTCCGCCCCTGACTACAGACTACATTATGCACACTGTGTTTTGGACTGGCCAGCACATTGCTTCATAATAAATATATTCCCAAATACTTTTCATTAGTTATAATGGCTTGTTTTATCTGAGGAGCAATCATCAGGGGAAATAAAACAGCCGCTGTCCTATTAGGCTGGGTTCACATCTGTGCTGTGAACTCCGGCAGTCTGTTCCAGTAAAGGAATAGACTGTCCGAGTTCACTGTATCCCCATTTACTGTAATGGGATCCAGCGGTAATCCGGCCACTTTTCGCCATATATGCAGACTTTCAGCGAGGCAAAAAAAGTTGCACGTAGCAATTTTTTGTCTGACCGAAAACCAGCACGTACGCCGGATTACAGTACAGGAGTTCACAACGCAGATGTGAACCCGGCCTTAGGGCATGCAAACCTGTCCTAATCACACAGGAGGACACGTTATTTCAGAGCACTAAGCTAAAGAGCTGCCTCATCCTCCTCTCTGCTCTGCTTGTCAGGGATTATAATCCTGAATACAGCTGATAAGATCTTCAGCTGAATCTCTGTAGGAATGGAGTTCATGAGGAGACATGAAGTACAGCGAGGAGAGTTGGGGGTTGCTAACAAGCAGTAGCTCTTGTATTCAGTCTCCATTACCACAGTCCCACATTACCACAGTCTGTCCTGTCCGTCCTCTCTGTACTTCATGTCTCATCATGAACTCCATTCCTACAGAGATTCAGATGAAGATCTTATCAGCTATACTCAGGATCATAATCCCTGACAAGCAGAGCAGAGAGTAGGATGAGGCACTCTTTAGCTCAGTGCCCTGAAGTGACTTGTTCTGCTGCGTGATTAGAACAGGTTTTGTGCGCACTAATAGAACGCGACCATTTTATTTCTCCTAATGATTGCTCCCCAGATAAAACGAGCCATTATAGCTAATGAAAGGTATTTGGGAATATATTTATAGTAAAGAAATAATTAAGTATTTTCATTTTCTCAATTCCCGGGGAACCCCTTTAAGTATTTACCTTATAGCACAGTCATATTATTACAATTTGGCGACTTCAGCTGTCATTGCAAACACTGGGAGATGTCCAAAACCAGCTGGGTTTTGCATACTGTCGCCAACCAGAGGCAAATTAAAAGAGGTGGCAAGGCTAGGACTAAGTAAACATGTTGGCCCAAAGAACGCAGGTTATCATTTGCTTGCAAAGTCTATATTGACACAAGTCAACAGGACTCTTCTAGGCACCGACTTAGCGAACAACAAGTAATTATAACATCTAATGTGGCTTGTAGGAGTTTGCTAGATAAATCAATGAGAACAAAGGCCTGCTGCATTCACCGCGCGCTGTTTCTCTGGTTACCAGTTCAAGCAAAACAGTTAAAATTGTAGTCAGATCACGCACTATGCTATGACAGCAGTGCATAATTGTACACCTCTCCCACGGGAAAGCTGTCTTTGTCAAACCCTGTTAGGTGTCGGGTTCTAGATTACCATATGTTTCAAGCAAAGCGCTTAATGGAGGGAAGGTAGGAACCCCTGACACATGTATGTACCGTATATACGTTGTACTGAAGCCTTGAAAGTCATTAGTCCTGATCCAGCAGCGAGGCTTGAATGAATGGAAAGAAAATGTAAGTTTTGCAGTCTCTATGCAAGAGAGCTAAAGGAAACTAAACTGCTGAGCAGGCAGATTAATTCATCTCCGAAAGAACAGCGGGAGAAGCTTTCTTCAGAAGGAAGCTTCTTCTCAGCCGGCACTGATAGTGCCATATACTGTATACTAGATAAGAAACTCAATGGAAAAAGTGTCAAACCTGAACTCCAGTCATATATACTGTAACAATGCTGTAAATTATTGTCTATGTAGCACAATATTAGGTAGTTAAATAAAAAGGAAGCTTCCTCCCTTTGGAGGAAAATCATTGGTGATTAGTAGAGATGAGCGAGTACTAAAATGCTCGGGTGCTCGTTATTCGAGTCAAACTTTTCCCGATGCTCGAGTGCTCGTTTCGAATAACGAACCCCATTGAAGTCAATGGGAGACTCGAGCATTTTTGCGGGGGACCAAGGCTCTGCCTAGGGAAGGCTGGGTGAAAACCTGGAAACCTCAGAAAATGATGGAAACACCACGGAAATGGACAGGAAACAGCAGGGGCAGCATGCATGGATGCCTCTGAGGCTGCTTAATCCCACCATTACCCCAAATTCTCAGGCAACAGCCTGGTGGTTACCCTCATGGCAATTGTGCTCACCCAGACCAAGAAAGGCGAGGCAAATACCCATCACATGTTAGGGAAGCACCCAACTAGGTGCAACGAAGGTCCATCACCGCCTGCAGGTGACACCACTGCTCATGCTGGCACTGCAGCTGAAATCAAGTTTAGTATCTGTTCTTATCAGTTGCTGTGCCTGCTGGTGGTATAGTGGTGAGCATAGCTGCTTCCCAAGCAGTTGATCTGGGTTCAATTACCGTCTATTGCAGGAGGCAATTCAGAATCAGTACAATATCTAATACGTCCCCCTACCTGGGAAAATTGTTTGGAGAGAGGGCATGTAGGTGGGGGGAAGGAGGTTTTGCTGGAAGAGCCAGAGGAGTGCCCCCTGGGCTAGCGTGTGTGGTGGTGACAACAGCCAGATGGATTTGGGAAAACTGTTGCTTTAACCCGTATGGTATCAATTCTTCTCAGTTTAATACCGTATACGTCCCCTATCTTGGGACCCTATAATTAATGGATTTTTCGAACACGGAAAACGGAAAAAGAGCTTGCTCTGGCCAGGGGAGTGTCTTTCCCACTGCAGCTAAGGGGACGTGTCCATGCTCTGCCTATCACAGGTCAGGAGGCAGATAAAAGAAGAACAAAAACAAACATGAGTACATCTTCGGATACGTCCCCTATCCGGCTAAATTGTTTGTAGAGTGGGCCTGTAGGGGGGGGGGGGCAGGCTGGGGCAAGGAGGTTTTGCTGGAAGAGCCAGAGGAGTGCCCCCTGGGCTAGCGTGTGTGGGGGTAACAACAGCCAGATGGATTTGGGAAAACTGTTGCTTTAATCCGTATGGTATCAATTCTTCTCAGTTTAATACCGTATACGTCCCTATCCGGGTAAATTGTTTGGAGAGAGGGCCTGTAGGTGGGTGGCAGGCTGGGGCAAGGAGGTTTCGCTGGAAGAGCCAGAGGAGTGCCCCTGGGCTAGCGTGTGTGGGGGTGACAACAGCCGGGTGTAGTCAGAATGACGACGCAGGACCCCAACTTAAAAATTTAGCATCAACCGGTACAATTGTCAATTATGAGCTACATCAAGTGTGGCATGACTTTTAAATGGATATTGCATGTGGTCACGTACTCCCTGGAACCCCATAGTCACCCCTTCCCTGATGTGCTAGCCCAGAACATTCTCTGCCCCAATTCGCAAGACCTTTTGCTGTTTCCGTGTGCTGACAGTGGGGATTTACCAGTGTTGTCTGAGGAGGTGGTGGACAATGGCGAGACACAGGTGTCGGGGGGTGAAGTAGTTGTATGGGAAGCAAGTTACAGTGGGGACTCCTTGGGGGGGAATTTCTCAGGATGGGACAGATTCAACTTGGGTGGATCAGGCACAGGAACAGATTAATTTTTGGGGGGTTTATTTAACTTTTATTTAGCAAAAATAACCACAGAGATATTTATTCGTTATCTTCTCTGCGCAGTCTGGCTTAGGGGTTCGTCACTTTGATGGCGAGCTGTGCCGCTCTCTCCACAATGGTCTGTAGGTTCTTAGATGGAGACTTTGTCGGCGATTTCAGTACAGAAGGACTTGTTGCTCATCAACAGAACCACGACCTCCTTGACATTGTGGACAAGGAATTTGCGGAACCCTGTGGGCAGCATGTGTTTGGTCTTCTACTTGCTACCGTATCCAATGTTGGGCAATATAGATTCGCAAGTAATATTATTTTTCACACCTATCCCAAAAATAAAAATGTATGCAGTTTGCGCAAATAAAACTGGAAACTGGAATTGGAGAGAGGGCCTGTAGGTGGACCTCGCGGAAAAATTGTTTGGAGAGAGGGCCTGTAGGTGGACCTCCGGAAAAATTGTTTGGAGAGAGGGCCTGTAGGTGGAACTCCGGAAAAATTGTTTGGAGAGAGGGCCTGTAGGTGGAACTCCGGAAAAATTGTTTGGACAGAGGGCCTGTAGGTGGACCTCCGGAAAAATTGTTTGGACAGAGGGCCTGTAGGTGGAACTCCAGAAAAATTGTTTGGGACAGAGGGCCCTGTAGGTGGACCTCTGGAAAAATTGTTTGGAGAGAGGGCCTGTAGGTGGACCTCCGGAAAAATTGTTTGGACAGAGGGCCTGTAGGTGGAACTCCGGAAAAATTGTTTGGACAGAGGGCCTGTAGGTGGACCCTCCGGAAAAATTGTTTGGACAGAGGGCCTGTAGGTGGACCTCTGGAAAAATTGTTTGGAGAGAGGGCCTGTAGGTGGACCTCTGGAAAAATTGCTTGAATTAAAGGGCCTGAAGGGGGCCCTCCTGAAGAATTGTGCTAAAGTGTGCCAGTTGGACCTCTAAAAAATGGCGTTTTTTGGGTCAGCGTTAGGCAAAGACGATATGTAGGAGGAGGAGGAGTAGGAGGAGGAGTAGAGAAGAGGAATCGGATACATAAGTTATTTAAATCTTTAGCTGCTTTCCCCCGGAGGAGATTTGAATTCCGGTGAAATCCAGGCTTTGTTCATTTTAATAAGCGTCAGCCTGTCAGCGCTGTCAGTTGACAGGCGTGTACGCTTATCGGTGATGACGCCACCAGCTGCACTGAATACCCGCTCTGACAGCACGCTAGCGGCAGGGCAGGCCAGCACTCCAAGGCGTACAGCGCCAGTTCAGGCCACGTGTCCAGCTTTGAAACCCAGTAGTTGTAAGGAGCAGAGTGATCGCTACGGACGTTGGTATGGTCAGCTAGGTACTCCCTCACCATCTTTCTGTACAGCTCCCCCCTACTCTGCCTAGACTGGGGACAGGTAACAGTGTCTTGCTGGGGTGACATAAAAGTGGCAAAGGCCCTTGGAGAGCGTTCCCCTGCCAGTGCTGGTCAAGCTGCCTGCTCGCCTCCTCTCCCCCGCTACTTGGCTCACAGAACTATGCCCTTTGCCGCTAGCGGCGTCAGATGGAAGAATTGTTTCAGCTTGTGCACCAGGGCCTGTTGATATCTATTCACTCTCATACTCCTTTCCTCTGCAGGGATGAGAGTGGAAAGGTTCTGCTTGTACCGTGGGTCCAGGAGAGTGAACACCCAGTAATCGGTGTTTGAAAAGATTCTTCTAACGCGAGGGTCACGGGATAGGCAGCCTAACATGAAGTCTGCCATGTGCGCCAGAGTCCAACACGTAAGAATTCCCTCTCCTCACTGGCCTGACTCTCCATTTCCTCCTCCTCCTCCTCCTCCAAGTCCTCCTCTTCAGCCCATACACGCTCAAGAGTTAAGGACTGAGCACTGGTACCCTCTACTGTCTCGCCGACATTCTCCTCCTCTTCCTCCTCATCCTCATCCCCCTCCTCCGATACATGCTGAGAAACAGAACGGAAGGTGCTCTGGCTATCAAGCGACGTATCTTCCTCCACTGTCTCTTGTGACAAGCGCAAAGCATCCGACTTGATGCTGAGCAGTGAGTTTTTCAACAGGCAAAGCAGCGGGATGGTGAGGCTGATAATGGCGGCATCGCCGCTGACCATCAGTGTTGACTCCTCAAAGTTGCTCAACACCCTGGCAGATATCAGACATCCACCGTCCACTACTCATTGTAGACTTGAGGAATCTGAGAGACCTGACTACCAGTTCTGGTGGAAGATGACATCTGGCAGTCTACAATCGCTCTGCGCTGCTGGTAAACTCTGGATAACATGTTTAATGTGGAATTCCATCGCGTGGGCACGTCGCACAACAGTCGGTGAGCGGGCAGTTGTAGGCGGCGCTGCGCTGCCCTGAGAGTGGCAGCATCTGTGGTCGACTTGCGGAAATGCGCACAGATGCGGCGCACCTTGGTGAGCAAATCAGACAGATTGGGGTATGTCTTGAGGAACCGCTGAACTATGAGATTGAACACGTGGGGCCAGGCAATGGCACATGTGTCATGGATGGTAATTCGGTGGAGGAGGAGGAGGGGTCGGAGGAGGAGGAGGCATAGTAGGTCTGAGAGACCGTGACCGAGGTAGGCCCCGCAATCCTCGGTGTGGGCAGTACATGAGCGGCCCCAGGGTCATTCTCGGTCCCAGCCTCCACCAAGTTAACCCAATGTGCCGTCAGTGAGATATAGTGTCCCTGCCCGGCAGCACTTGTCCACGTGTCCGTGGTTAGGTGGACCTTCTCAGAAACAGCGTTGGTCAGGGCACGGATTGATGTTCTCCGACACGTGCTGGTGTAGGGATGGGACGGCACATCGGGAAAAATAGTGGCGGGCTGGTGACCGGAATACCGAGGGGCAGCCACCGCCATGAGATTGCGAAAGGCCTCGGTCTCTACAGCCTATAGGCAGCATCTCCAGGCTAAGCAATTTGGAGATGTGGACGTTGAGGGCTTGGGCAATGTGGGTGGGTGGAACTTGTATTTCTCTTGCGCTTCCAGCGTCTGCTGTAAAGACAGCTGAACGCTGCGCTGGGACACGTTGGTGGACTGTGGAGGATCGTTGAGGCGAAGGTGTGGTTTTCCGGGCGGGAGGCGCTCGTGCCGGGGTCCTGGGCAGGGGGTTGACGTAGCAGAGGCATCGAGTGACGGCAGGAGGTTGACCTAGCAGAAGGCAGCGAGGACACAGGGGAAGGAGCTAGTGGTGGACCCGCAGGAGGTGTCGTAACGGCTTTGGTTCCATTGAGTGGGGTGTTTAGCAGTTCTCATATGGCCTGCGCATGCTTGGTGGTGGTTAGGCTAGTAGTGGTGGCCCCCTGCTGATCCTGGTGGTGGGCCAACAGGTTGCACACCTTAGCACAGTCCGTCGGTCATCCTTACTTTCTTTAAAAGGAACCTCCAGACTTGCGAACATTCTAGGTCTCACCACGGGCGTTCACTACGTGAA